>NJRQ01000080.1:364959-378365 GCA_003063805.1 Aphaenogaster ashmeadi
AATTTTGTTGGACTATTAAAATAATTATGTAGGACGTCCAAAATAGTTGCTGGAATATCAAAACTTTTTGTAGCATTATCATCATGTTTGAGCGTCCCACGTAGTTATTTTTGATGGTCTAATAAAATTATTTTCAGATCTGTATCAGGCCAAATTTTTAGATACTTCAACAAAACCGTTCTTTCCGTGTAAGGGTAGATATAAGTAAGCATCTTCAATCTTATTTGTTAGGAATTATATTGGATAAAAGAGGCAAATTCTTTTTTCCCTTATTCGTATTTATAATTATAATTCAAATATTTCACAAATAATTTTTGACGACATTTTACATTTGTCTATATCAACATTAAGCTTCACAGCTTGCAATAGCAATCAAGAGGCGTCGATATTTACGCTGCGTATGGAAATTTATCCAATATAAAGACTTTCATACGGCAATAAAAATGATACATCAGCAAATCATCTCGAGGGTTGCCCGCCCGATATTTTCCACCGTCAAATGGTTGTTTTATAACTCGCGTTATGGATTTATGAAAAAAAGATACGTCGCGCTTCTTCCTTCTCTCTCTTTTTCTCTCTTCCCGTCTGGCTTCGATCGCGAGATACATAGGGAGACGATTTGAATACAGTCGTCCCTCCTATGATCAGCGAGGCAATGGTTTTATAGCGGTTGCTTCTCTTCTTCTCGCGTATCCTTATGTCTCCCCGACGCTGCCTGCCTCGACAATCGGCATCGCGCACACGGAACACGTAGCGGCACGATATTAGCCTTTCATACGGAGAAGACCCCCCGATGCCCGATCTACATATCCGGTCCTTTGTGTAAAAAGGACTGGCAAACAGAATTTAAGGTTATTTCGCGGGAATAAGAATGGGCGAGCGCGTGAAATGCGGGAACCGAGTTTTGCATCCGGTCCACGCAATTTCGAGCAGCGACAGGAGAACACGGACGACGGTCTAGTGGCTAAAAATATTTTTCACGCATCGAAAAAAGCAATCATGATTACACGAGCGTATATTTTATCGTCGCTTTTCTTATCCTCATTTATCTATCAGGTTCAGAAAATTGACATTTATCTTTAAATGATGATCGATGGTTTCGTTATTATTATAAGACAGGATTATTTATACGAAGAGTGTAGAAACAAAAGGGTGTAGAAACACTTTTTTCAATTTCTTTGAAAAATATTAAGTTAAAGGCTTTATTATATTATATCTCTTAATGTATACTTGCATCATATTTTACATGGCAGATAAAAATTCGTAACACACGCATTTTAAATTAAATCTTAAGTTTAAAAAAAATTATAAAAAATTAGCTTCTATTTCTTTCGAAAAATGAAGGTGGAACATATTAGAATTTCTCTGTTCGTACGATCAGCTTGACGCAATTAGCATTAAGTTACCCTCTTTCCTCCATTGCGGTATGGCGATAATTAAATTGACGTCCGGCATGATAACGCACATACATTGTAGCAAATTAAGTCCGACTAATCCACGAACGTGCGAAACGTATCTCGGAAAAGGATTAAAATGCCGGCCGTTCTGATTTTCGTGAGAGCAGACATCTCGGCGATGTTATTAATTAAAAAGTTGAGGCAGACAAATGGCGCGGACTGACTAGAATCGTCTCGTGCTTACCTCTTTTTTCCTTTTTTTTAAAAATTTTTTCGTTTTTTCATCTGCGTCCCCCTGCGCGGTGGGTAGTTAGGTAATTGATACGAGAGCGAGTGTCGGATCCCTCGTTCCAAACTATTTTGCACACTAACGAAATCCGAAATCACGTATATACATTAAATATTCGAGTAATTCGTTATGTTCAGAACTTTCGACCGCCTCGTCCGTTTTCTCTCTTTCCTGCAGACAGCTGGAATTTATCCTAACAAATGTTTCCACCGCGCTTAACCCCCATCACCCGTAATATACGATAAACATTTCCCTCTTGGTCGCGAGAGGACGGAAAACTGTGATGAAAAATATTTATGCGAAACGGTGGAATTGCTACCCCACTCGACCGTGATATTCCTCTTGGCATCCATGTTCCTGCGTGACGATGGTAAAGGAGAAATGTCGAGATTGCAATGAATACTTTCAATTGTTATTCGTTTTTTTTTTAATTTGACATCCGCGCGCGGGTATTTCGTATGACGAGTCTAAAATTTTGAAGCAAAGACGGGACATCGTTCTTTGTGTTACTTCCGTGATTTAAAATCTTGCCCCATATATAATAATTGACGTGAATCGATCTGAAGGGATATCTGCGATAGCTAGCGAGAGGGATGCGTGAGTAGATGCGTGCGATATGCGTGAGACGCACGCAGATCACACGCATCGTCGGTTTTTAGTGCGTTATAAATCGGCATGTCGGTCTTCCTGGCGCCTCTCTCTCTTCGTCGACGTCGTCGTCGTCGTCGTCGCGATCGATGAGGATTTCATGGTGCTTAGTCGGCGTTTAGACCCGCATGCCGGGCCCCTCATATAGGATACACTCCTCGTGCATTTGCTTAATAACGTAAACACTCCAATCTTCAGCATCAGCAAGCATCTTTCCTTTCGATATCTTTCTGGAAATAGATTTTGAGTGAATGATCAAGAGTCAAATCTCGCCATTAAATGCAGCGTAGTTTTCATCCGCGTAATTCAATTTGTGTCCCGATTATTGTTCTAATAATATAATATAATAATTTATTGTAATAATAATATAATATAATAGTATATAATATAATATAATATAATATAATACAATATAATATAATGACAGACCTTTCTCGTTTGTGTATTTAATCGCTTAAATAAATTAGTTATAAATATTGTGCTTTTTTGCATATTTGCAACTTATATTCACTCTTTATGTAAACGCGTTGCTTAAATATATTAGATATATTAAGTTTTAGGCAT
Source organism: Aphaenogaster ashmeadi (assembly GCA_003063805.1). Lineage (NCBI taxonomy): Eukaryota > Metazoa > Arthropoda > Insecta > Hymenoptera > Formicidae > Aphaenogaster > Aphaenogaster ashmeadi. The sequence goes on from NJRQ01000080.1 coordinate 367,858, forward strand.
CTCATTAATCGAATACTAACGTTAAAGTGGTTGAATAGAATAGGTATATTATTGCAGATATTATATGAAATTTTCGAAACTCGGACCATTCTTGCAAATATAGAGCAGTGCCATTCTTACGATCAGCATTGATCATTGCCACCGCGTCCGTGTCAATTCTCATTCCTTGTACAACGGATCAGTTCGTTGTGCCGGGCTCTCACATATCCGGAATACCAAATCGATCCTCGAATAGCCAGCCGAGTTCTGGTCGGGTAGTTTAAGTCAAAGTTTTAATCACTATCGACTTCGGGACATCTCGCATCCCTCGGGACTTACGGATCCGTCGGAATGAGATCGAGAAAATGAACAGCTACCAAAGCTAGAATTATCATTTGGATGTCTAGCTGCTCGTATCTGCTTATAATTAATATCGTATAAATCGTTATATGTCGTCAATGTTCCTTTTCTAAAGAAATCCTTTTATCGCTCACGATTAACTTCATGTATGGTGATAACGTTTCCGTTAATTTTAGAAAATTGTAATTACGAAATATACTTTTCTCTCAGACTTAAATAAATTTTAACTATATTTTAATTATAAGAAAATTGTGATTGGTAAAAACAAAATTTTATACTAACTATAGTACACACATATATAAAATAGAAGATTATACGATTATGTGTATAAAATATATAATTAATATATAGATTATATGATTAAATATTCTCACAAATATATTTATTACGTTTATACGTGTTTTATACTTATTACGTTGATACAAATTTCTATATATACTACGTTACTTATTGTTAGATTTAACGGGCATTTTTTTTCGTCTTCCATGCGTTATAATTTCTGTCTCGGGAGAGAAATTATAATAATTGACTTTAGGAGAGGAGACTAGCTGCAACGTAAGTACAATTCCCTGGGCCGCGAAACGAAAATACGGAACGAGGATGGAAACCTCGGCGCGTAGATTAGGAAACGAAGTTTCAGCCGGAAATACCGACATGCGCCGGGGTGAACGTTCACCGTGAGCAGGGTCGGAGTGCCAGATTAATTGATACCGTTACGGAGAAACCGAGAAGGAGAGAGGAAATCGAGAGAGGATGTGAAGGAGCATGTGAAGGTATAAAAGAAAATAGATGCATAGGGATGGGGCAGAATCAAAGTTGTTGGGCCACTGCAGAGGAAATGCAGTTGCGGTGTCGACGAAGCGAGGTTGCTGGGCGGGACCGCGTCGGAGCAGCAATTGAACATTTGGCTAATGTGTTTTTCCATTCAGAAAATTGGACATTTCAGGCGCTCACGCGCTGTGACTGGTTTAAACTCGATACGCCAAATTAATTGAATTTACTCTTCAAACTCGACAGCCGCGATCTCTCCCGGTCCCGAGTTTATTAAGCGTTTCCTGTACGGAAATATATTCGTCAAAGATGAATGTTTAACAATTTGAATCCTAAAGTAAGAGCCGGTTATGGTAAACGGAACTGCGATTTGTGATAAGACAATGTTAAGTATTAGCGAGTGTAATATGATCGAATTGAACTTATAGTAAATTTTTAAGTTTTTGAAATATATTTAGAATTCGTTGGGGGGATATATCTTTTTTACGAATTTTTTACATATGGAAATATAAATATGAAAATATAAAGACTCTTATAGAATGGGGAATGATATATAATGAAGCGAGAAGAAGTAAAATTAATACATGGACGAAGCTTCATATGTGCAATTTTGTATATAATTGCGTTCTTTAACTGAACTAAATTAAAGTAAACTTGTTAATCTTTTTGAAAATATGATTTAATATTTTCATTGATTTTCAGATAATATTTGAAAATTTAAAAAAATAGTCGTCTGGCAAATGTTACATGTCCTCAAGTTTATCTAACGGGTTTTGGCGCTTGCACATGAATCCAATATTTTCAATAGAAATTTGGTAAGATGTTCTTGCATCGAACGAGCAATTCGTTACAATATTATATGTACATTGTCCATGTATCATGCCGTTGCATTTCGTGCCTCTCGTGCGAAGGGTCTTCGTGGGATTTCGCGCGTTCTGGCCGCGTGCCATCGTTTCCGTCTCCAACCTCGGACATCTTTCCGGCTGCGGTCCTTGCCGACCGTATGGAACGCCGCTTCCTCGGCGTTGGCGCGCGGAACGAGTTTAATTCGACCGCTCTAAGAAACTGGCTGCGGTCGCATTCCTCAGGCAAGTTCCTGATTGTGTGTCCAGCGCCGTCGGGGGAGTTCGCGCGTTCCCGCCGCGGGGACGGTCACCGCTCTCTACCGGCGGCCTGACCACCAGTATTTATGTCCACAGGACACAACCGGGGTATCCCGAGTGTTCCGGGTAGTTTCTCGGACCCACGTCCCGCTGGCCCGCTAATGGTTATGGTAATTACCGGCCCTAATTGCGAGCAATGGAATTACGAAATATCAAAGTTCGCCGCGACAGTGCTCGCATCTACTCACGCCTGTTCCTTTCACTACACTAAGGCTGCCTGTGCGCGATTGGCAAGAAAAGAGTTAATTTACTTTAACGATCGACATTTGGAGCTTTAAAATTTATACAATGCAAGATATTGTTTGATAACTAATAAATTCTGAAGAGAAATTTGGTAAAATATTTCTAAAATAACTTGCGATAATATCTTCTGAACATTCAAGGCATGAATAGGATTATTGCGTTTTATTTTCTGCGTATTGCGACTATATATATATATATATATATGATGCAGAGTATTTGTAATTTAACCTAAGTGATGTGTAGCGTATGCGAAGCTATCCGATAGATAAAGCAACAATACCAGATACGAGTTACTCTGACTCGTTAATCGGCCACTCCGTTGCTCATTGTAATCACATTCGTCGATTTCGAGGCTGTTTCGAGGCGTGCGTATCTCGTTTCGTTACGGTTCTTTCTTCGACTGGTGCGTACGGACTGACCGGCGCAAAGGTAAAAGTTGAACCGTCGGAGGCGCCTTGATGTGGTTATCGCACCCGGGGAAATCCGGCTCTTTACCTCCCGGAGGCTGGCTAAATTGGCAAATATTAAAATTCTTTCGATGCGGAAGGAGCGTGTACAATGGCTCGTGAAATGCAGGAACTCTCGACGTTCCCTCGCCCTACCGGGGCGGTTGCCCGCATTTAAATCCTCCGCTGAGTTTTTCCGTGCTTTTCTCCGCGCTCGATCTGAAAATTTCGTCTGATTACTTTATTGTTCTCCGAACGGACCAGCTTTCGTTCGTCCGATACTACTGTGGATTTTATATTTAACAGTTGCAAGCTGGATTATATACTTGTTTTTGTATTTGCTCGAATTACTCATCATAATCGAGAAGCTCAGATTAAAAAGCTGTCATATTACATTTGGGAACCTTTAAATTAAAAGTGTTGTGATACTTTGCACGTAGAATGCTGATGGACTTAGATAATATCAAAAATATATACTACAGCAATTTTATTATTTAACAATTTATATTTTTGCTGAAATTAAATCATCTATATTTAAATTTACTTACGCCTATATTGCAAACATTAACCCTATACGACTTTTCTTTAGGGCTACTAGAATGCATATTTGATTGCTTAAAAAGAGTTAATGCTGAAGAAACGATAGAAACATTGCTTTTGGAACATGACACGACGTGTTCGCAAATGGATTAATTTCCATGAATTTTTAACGCTAGCTCGGGCTGAAAATGAAAAAAGTTTCTTGCCGGTCGCTGTAATTAAAACGCCTTATACGAGGCAAGGAGACCTTACAGACAGCTTTGTTAATCGAGCTGGAGGTGCTCTCGCGTCATTCGCTCGCCTAATAAAAATTAACGGCGAGCAGGTGCAGGGGTTGCATGAAGGGTTGGGCAGCCTCGTTTCGAGGCGGCCAAAGGGTTGCTCTCACGGCGAGAGGGCGGGCGCCAAGAAAAATTATAAAAATAATCTGGCCGAGGAGGGGGCAGTCAATTGGGGTGGAAAACTTGCGTAACAAGCAGTCCCGAGGAAATTGCGGGAAAAACCGTTTGCCACGAACGGACGACAGCGGCTGCGGAGAGAGGCCGGTACTAGCTTGGTTGAACCCTCTTCCATTCCTGACGGTGGGAAGCGAAGAAAAATAAACGAGTCGGGCACGACGGTAGTCAACCGTGGAAATAATAATATTAACGTTACGTAAGAAAGGCAGAGCACCGTCGACATCTTTGAAGTTTCGCGGTTTCGGAAACGAGAGTATCTTCGTCATCCTTTCTACCCGAATTATCTGCAAGATTATATATTTAAAGAGATATTTTCTGAAATACACGATATATAAAATATACATATATCAATTTGAATTTATAGTTTAATTATAACGTGAGTAGAATAAAATAGGATATTATTTGTTTTATTCGTATGAAAGACATAACTGTTTTATTAATTTTTATGACTATTTTTTATAATTTGCTGATAAATATTTTTATTTAATCTAAAATTTTAGAAAATACACACACACACACATGAACGATCCGAAGATCTTAAATTATTAATTTCTTTATATATACACACACACACGTATATAAGGATAAGCAATTCCAAATCGATTAGTGCGTAGCTACTCGTTTCTTGTGTCTTATGTGTCAGGCATTAACTGGGTCAGTAGAGCGTATAGACGCGTGGCGCGACACGTCGCGCTTTCGGATTTGTCGTGCGTGCGAGCTTCGTCGCGTGAAGTCTTTATCGATTTTATCTTCGGCCTCGCGCGCCGTAAGGCCACGCTATGAAATACCTAATTCGGCCGAGCCGGAAGGAGCGTGTGCGAGTTCCCGGAACGATCCGACAAGTAGCTATTTACGTGCACCATCGTGCCTCGCAAAGTGAGGTAGAAGAGGTGCAGAGGGGGTGTCGGGATGAACAAAAGGAGGAACGGGACAGGGGGTGTCAGCCACCCCAATTCGTACACTGGCTGGCTTAAACGGTCCTCGCTTAATACGACACAAGAGGCTAATCTTAAAAAATTCTGGCCGAGATAAGCCCTTCTGGGGGCCGCGGATTTCCCTCTCCCTTCGCCCTCTAACCTCCCAGGCAGTTACGGAGCTCCTGAGCGGAGCAGATTGAGCCGCCGCTCTTCTTTTCATTAGCTGATAACTGGATTCCGGGATACGCCTGGCCTACGAACGACACGTTAACCTTTCGCGTAACTACCGCCGGATATATTACCGGGGAGACTATGCCACTCTCTACTTTTCCAAATTAACATATCTTGATAAGACCGCCTCGATGTTGATATAAATTTTGTTTCCGAAACTTTGAGCAGAAGATGGCGAATGATAAATCGCGAGGCTATTTCGCGGTAATCTTTGGGTATATCGACTTAAACGAGATTTTTTTTCGGAAGTATACATCTTTCAGATAATCTTTGAAAATTTTTAATTGTGTCCACTTGTGAGTATATCTCGATTATATTATTATTATATGACAATTACACAGAACATTATTTGTGAAAAGTGAAATATGTATTGCAGAATTAATCAAATTGATTAACTATGTGAGTACGTGAATTGTAAATAATTTTTATTAGCATTTTAAGATTAGCTTCTGTAAGAAAATAGCTCGAATTTTTCATGGAGCATCTCCTCATCTCTTTCTTTCATAACGTCATGCTTTGCTCGAACGAGGTGTCGGTGACCGACTGACGCAATATTAGCCGCTTGGTCCCCGTCATCTGCAGGAAGTGCTCAAAGAGATATCCGCGAAACAAGTTTTCCCGCAATTTTCCTTCCCATACTCGCGAGGGCCCCCTGGGAAAATCTCTTCTTCTCTCGCAATCACTCTTTCCTTCTCCCCCCTCCCCCCTCTTTCTCTCTCTCAATTTCTCTCGCTTTTGCGATCTGAGTAGTGGAAGTATCCAAAGAGAAAGAGAGAGAGAGAGAGAGAGAGAGAGAGAGAGAGACATAGAGAAAGATACAAGAAGAAGGCACCCCTGGAAAGATGACCGCGTCGGGCCGCTGGCTATAATTTCATTAGCTACCACGAGACAAATGAGCGACTATTGTGAGACGCGCCGGTTGGTCGGAAGATTTTCTCCGCGTTTTGCTGCTCGTACAGTTACGGAAATAGTAACGTTGCGATGCTCAGGCAAGAGCGTAATAACTATTCCGAGAGACTATATGTCCGTTCGAAATTAATTAGAATCATTCGCGAAGCAGATGTGAATTCATTACGATCTATATGGTATCTAAGTGATGCTAATAACTGTAATTTTTATAGTAATATTATTTTCCGTCTATTAATTGGCTACATTATAAATTAGTTATTATTTACACCATAGAAAAGGTTGAAAGTGCTAGAGAAAATGTGATTGCTTGATGCTTTTAATTAAATACTTTAGCGAGATGAATCAATTGATAGTTAGTACGATTTCCCTTCGAGCGCGTTAATTCAAGTCTCGCAAAACACCGAGCGTTACTTGTACTCCTTCTTTCGCTTTTTTCTTTTTTTATTCCTTTCTCTTTCTTCCTCGTGCCGGCTGTTTGCACTGGTAATTACCGGCGCACGAAATACGTCGCAAGAAAAACATTAATATCAAACGACGTGGCTGCCGACAGTGCAAATAGAAGATCTTAATGGTGAGCCAACTTTCGAGCAGACTCGAGGAGGAAGGCAGGCGCGGAGAGTACAAGATGGAAGATGTGGAGGGACACCTTTCAACCCCTTGCTACCACCGTCTGTATCGCGCTCGCCTTCATCGGGACTTTCTTCGTAACTAACGATACTTCCTTGCGGTTTAAGGAGACATTTTCATCACGTTTCTGCTTCTCTTTTCCGTAGAAGCACTGAAATCTCTGCTAAATTTTGAGATTGAAATTTACTTGCAAAAGGATGAAACGGTCTTCTATTTGGCAGGGAAGCGTTAAATCGTGCACGGCTGTAATTTTCGGGCGAGTTTTACGCCCCCCTCCCCCGTCTAGAATTTTGCTCTGTGACCACGTTGATAATTCTTTCTTCCCTTTGCCTCGCGCACTGTCCTCCACTCGTACGCACCCCCTTGCTTTCTGTGAGAAGTGATTCATATTTTTTTTCGGCATATTGCGACCGAGGCTGAGTGCCTGGCCCTTGCTAAGGAAGGTTGGGGCTTTGTCCAATTAAGCGTCCGAAAAGCCAGTCTTTTCGACTGGCAGCGCGCGAGCGGCTTCGCATATTTCTGTCTGGAGAGGCGACAGAGAGAAAGAGAAAGAGAGAGAGAGAGAGAGAGAGGAAAGGGAGGGAGACGATTTCACCACGTCGTTGGAAAAGAGGAAAAACTCTTCTTCCTGATGATTGCTACCGCGATACACCCTCCCTTGGTGTCCTTTCCTGTCCTCCGCCCCTCTCCAACGCTATTCACTTTTGACTCGAGTATTTCGTTGGACGTCCCAAGTTATCAGCAATTAGCTCAATAATTTCCTGTCGCCCCACGGTTGACAGCTCGTCACTTTGACGGTCCTTCGGCCGCCCTCTGAAAAATTCCGATCTGGACTCTCGTTTTCCTCTTTTATGCGCGACCCTTAGCCTTATATTAAAAAGTGAATTCGAAAGAACGGAAAGCAATTTTTAGAATATTCTCTTGTCGCATTATGGCTGCATTGTGATTTGTCTATCACAGGTTTTGTACTATGACTATTACACATTTCCAATCGTATTTCTCTCCTTTCTTTCAGACTTTTATTATTCGCAGATACTTTCGTGCGGCTGCTAATTAGTCTTCCTCTATGATAAAGTTTTAATCCTCCCGTACTTACGCATCGAGCGTGAGTGTGCCAGGGACAAAGGAATTGTCAGAATGAGCGAGGAGCCTCTTTATTTCATCGAGTTTAGGAGAGGAGAGCCGCGGAACTGCCGTCGGCCGGGGTATTAAAACTCTTCGAAAGTTTCACGACGCGCGCCAGGTGACGTCATTATCGACTCCTCTGTCTTTTGCTTCACCGTCATCGCCATCGCCGCCGTCCGTTCGTTCGTTCCGATTCGCTATCTTGGTGCTGGGTCGTGGGACTTTCGGCGGCATTAGCGCTTGGATAGGTAATGTGACGCGTGTCTTCCCGGCACTCAAACTAGACTCGCCGCGGCAGGCTCTGAACTTGGCTTGAGTGCCAAGTTGCCTCGGGTATTAAGCGTATTAGGTACAAGTGGTTTCTGACTGGAGAGGGCATCGGTCATTAGCATGGATAGATTCGAAGGTTATTAGCCATTACCGCCATTAGGCGGCTCTCCTCGGTCCGGACGTCCTCGTTGTCGTCGTCGTCGCCGTCGACATTATCTAGCATTGTCAGTTTCTATCAAAACCGCCGGAAACTTCGCCGTGACCCTTTTCGGGATATCAAGAAACGCTTACACCATTTCCTCGCAACTAAGTTAATCTACGAGAGATCTCTGTAATCATTTCTGCTACACCTTATTCGATGCGCGCTGTCGCTACAGTAAAATAGAAAATTATTAACTGCTGTTATAGCTATTGTTTCCGCGCTAATGTGATTTAATGAGCGTTTGTGAGATGAAAACTTTTTGTTGTTGTGAGAATTTTGAAAAGGTTAATCTGAAATGCTTTATTATACCAATGAGAGTGGAATACTCTTTACTTGTGGAAAGTTATGTCTTTCTGCATTCCTTAATATATGTGCTATCGTTCTTCCTCTTTTTTCTGTGATTAAAACCAGCCGCCTTAACATCTGCTTTACATGCACGGGAAACTCGCGATCCATTTCCGCGAGTCGATGTTTGCCGGATGGAAAACTTTGCCATCAAAGATGTGGATGTGGATCTGACGTCGTCGTTCACCGCGTGCCGACACGGCTGTGGATGTCTTCTATACCGGCGGCACGTTGGCGGTCTTCGGCATAGGAAACGGAGAAGATGAGGACCGACGGATGTTTGGTACGTTGCGGTGTTGCCTCATATTGGATTCTGGCGCTTTCCCCTCCCGTTCCTTCTTCTCTTCTCTCCGTCGTTCTCGAAGATGAAGGTGAGGTATCGTCCTCCAGTAGCAGCGAGCCCGGAATTAACCGCAAGGGAGATACTCCTCCGGGACTAATCACGCGCAAGTTCTCTTGTCATTCGCCAAGATTGATTTTAGGATTCTGACGCGGAAAATAGTTCGTCGTCGCCCGAGGTAGCGCTGCGTAATTTAACCCTTTCGCGGTCTGCGGAAAGCCATTTTCCCAATGTTGGAGTGATAACGTCTTACTTTATACATCGATACGGATCATCTCTCGTTATTTCCCATGTAGTTAGACGTCTCGGAAAGCGTTTTATCATGGTTTCATTGCATCTTAAATACCTAAATGAATAATTTATTTATTCCAAAAATGATTTATAATTATATCCAAGAATATTACGACCAATTATACGATAATTGCTGAATTATACATAAGGTTATACGCATATAAGTAAAAATATGAACTCATCATATTTAAAAAGCTATATTAATTAGGATTACAAGATGCCGTAAATGTTAAGAATAATTATGAAGTGTTAGTATATTACAACTTCCACGACTTCAATGATAACTTGAGCGTCGAGATTTATATGCGACATTTTAGCGCATTTATGTTCGGAGCTCTGGCTTCCAAATTACATGGCCCCGGAATTGACAAGAATACGCGAGCGTCCGGTGAAATACCGAGGTTATACGTGCGGCCCACGGTCCCATAGGAATTCGTCATCCTCCATGGAGTTTGTCCATCGAGCGGATACCGCTGGATGAACGTTCCCCGCCAAATGCTCGGTTATTTGTGTGACAAACGAGAGACGTCAGGGTCGCGCCACCCCCGTCCGGCCATCCCCGTCCAGTTCGTCCCCCTCGTTCTTCCCTCGCCTCCTCTTTCCCGCCCCGCATGCTGCACGTAGTTCGCGTTTAATCCATTGATTAATTCACTTCGTTACCGCGTCCTTTATGATTAGTTGGCCCTTAACTGCCATTTTCTCTCCTGTACATACGAGCTGGAACTAATGCGGTCAGCCTCTCTCCCGCGTGCGCGAGCTTTCCGCCCTCTTCTTAATATGATCCCGCTGTTCCGGACTAATCTTGCTGATACTTGCCATAAGAGTACCTGACATGAGGACCGAGCTTGACAAATAGGATACCGATTAGAAAGGAAGGAAGAGAATTAGCAATATATATTTTTACTTTGGCAACATTATTGTATTATTTGTTTTATACAAAGCTTATGATAAAATCTATTAAAATAGAAATCTAACGTAGTAATTTAAGCATTTTTTAAACAACATAAAGACATATACAGGGTGTTTCCTAAGTAGACAAACTTGAAGGGGATATTCCTTGGCTTATTTTAAGAAGAAAAGGTCCTATAAACATGTCCTAAACTGCTTTGTTTTAAAAATACAGATTGTCATAGTTGTGCAAAATAAAATGAAAATTTCGAAATTCTGGAAAGCACAAGAGGCAGTTTTCGTAGAGTTTTAGTTCGGAATTAAAAAAAATTGTTTAACTTTGTAAAAAATAGTGGCGTACCATTTTTTTATTAAAAAATTTAATATGATTACCCATACGCAC
>NJRQ01000080.1:385760-461164 GCA_003063805.1 Aphaenogaster ashmeadi
TACACAAAATAAAATTTAAAAACGTATGATTTTTTAAATACTAATCTAACCATACAGAAATCAAACAGCGTTCAACAAGGCTAAAAACGACGCTTAGAGCCTTAAGGAGGCGTCGTCGGACACGGGTTACTTAACAAAAATTGTTCAATTTACCGAGATCTAGCACCCCTTTAAGTTTGTCGCAAATGTCCGAAACCACCCTGTATAATACAGGTAACTTGTAGCGTGTACACTGTTTATTGAAATGTAACTTTGTAAAAATTGTAAGAATAATACAAGGAAGATAATTCTTCTCGAAGATGTTAAAGAAAGGACTGCGATAAAATAGCGGATTATTAAGTGCCAATTCGTCATACTGAAGTGATTCGTAAACTCGGCACAATCTGATGTTCTCACAAGCCATTTTTCTAACGGTTGCATTATAGACCGTTTTAGCTTCCGTTTTATGAGCAGTCTTTTCGCGGCGTTAAAGAGATATTCGATTTTATATAGCTGCGTATAGTTCGTCCTTTACGGTTTTTTACGATCCGTATAGAATGTTCGCATCAGATTAACTCCGTTTCGAGATTAATCACAAAAGTCTGTTCGACAACGCTCGGAAAAACGACCTTACTCATTATAAGATAGAAATTGTAGCGAAACGAGTTGGCTGATTGCGATCTCGTTAGAAGCTTGATTTGCCTTGATATCTTAAAGTCCTGCGAATCAGCGTTCGCAGGAATAATTTACTGAGGAGCGCTCTGAAAGCAGTTTGCTATGACCATATTCCACAAAGTGCTGAACTATGAGAGAAGTTCACAAACGAACGGGCTGCCCGGCGACTGTGCCATCGCTCGGGAATCTTTACTATTATTTTGTAATTAAACGTAGCATTCCGCACAAGTTTAGACAAAAATTCTTAAATTGTTCGCAACCGCGCCACTCCAGATATAGCGGTAAGCGAAGTCTGACCGTAACACCGTCGCACGAACTTGTTTAACGGGGCCAAAGAAACTGGGGGCGAACTTTCGCAGTTTTTACGCCACGGGGCTCAGTCCGACTTATCGAGCTTGAAGCGGAACAAAGTTCAAAGCTACGTTATCTTGGTGGGTATTGTTTTGAGCCCGTCCGCGACCGGTTCGTTCGCGAGTCTAAATGCTCGTCGTCATCTTCGCGCGACTTTGTCCGATAATTTTGAAAACTTTGGGATTCCCTTAATGTCTGCCGCTTGTCGATGTCATTTTCTTGCGTCTGCCACGATTGTGGAAACAACCATCATCCTGTTTGCAATAAGCTACGGTATTTTTATGACCCAGTGACAGATCGGTATTGTGACAATCGTGCTAAATGTTCGATATCGAATAATATCAAGTTGTCAAAGCCATTAAAGAGGAGTGTGATATATTGCGTTTACATCGGAAAAACATAGTTAAGTGTGCGAATATGTATGGCGAAATGGACAACCTGTAAATTACAGTGTAAAGACTAAGAGATTTGAAAAGTTCATATTCTTTGCTTAATTTTTTTTTACATCCAAATCCAAGATATGTTTAATATATATAGTAGATAATACTTTTTATTATTAGAGATTAACATATTTTTATAGCAGATTTTTAGAGACTATTCTTGAATTCTTTTATATCGATTCAAATTTGCCTTGCAAAAATCATCCCTGCTTCTCTTTTTCACTTTAGTAGTCCAATATCTACGGTAAATCAGTGATATGACGCGTGCGCTGCTTCATAACCGAAAACAAGATAAATCACAGCCTCTTTCGGATATTTTTATAAGCCACGAACAGATCAATATCGATAACTGCGCCGGCATCAATCAATTTCGGGATCGTACTTCAGACTTGCACGATAATAATGCAACGGGAGAAACTTCCACTTCACGGAGCGAAACCGCCGTTGTAGTGACCGCCCCTCTTTCCTCTGACGTGTTGCCACTCTCTCGTCGGATCGCTCCTTTTTCTCCTTGCGGCGTCCGTCGTCGTGTGAGACGCGGATGCATCCAGAAGGCGAACATCCCGCGGGACGTTCCGCGTGATGCGAATACATATCGGTTGTTTACGCGCCGCGCTATTTTCGAAGCGATACGTCAATCCGATATTTGGGAAACTTTTGTATCCCGTCGCGCGTAGAGAGACGGAGAGAGAGTGAGAATAAGAGAGCACGGGCTTCGTGTTTGGTACGAAGGCAAAGAGATACCTCTCCGAGTTTCCGTCCTTCCTGCAAAAGGCGACCTTCTCTTCTCAAACGAAATCGATTCTGATGCGGAGCAAGCAGGAAGCACGAGCAATAAATCTCAATGGTCCGTGGAAGTATCTATTTCTTCTTGTCCCACCGCACGATTTTGACATCGGGGGCGAGGGGGGAGGGGGAGATCAGCCCAAGAGATGCAAATGCGAAGTGTAACTCTGAACGATGCGACTATGCGTAATTTTACTGGTGAATTTAAGCGAATAAAGTCTTAGTATACTGTGACTTGTCTTCGGTTAATAACTGAAAAAAGAGCTAAAAAGATTTGCGAAGAACATTTTGTTTTAAAAGTTTAGATAATTTTGATTTTATAATTGTAAACATAACAGCTAAATTATTATATTATATTATAAAAATCGCCATCGATAACATTTTATAGTTCTTATCGAATCCTAAAGACAGTTTTATTTTCTTTATACATTACATTAATTACATTATTTCGTACATTTTACATCATTTTATTTATCCCTTCGAATTAAAGTATAGTAAATTACGTTCAAAAATTGATGCAAATAATAATATATTAAGTTCAACTTTATATATATTTGTACAGGAATATGCATATCAAAAAATTAATGCGTAACTGTTTCTATTTTACTTTCGATATTTATGGAAATAAATATCTAAAAAGTTATTTCTAGAAATTTCAATTATTCTGACGCTGACTATGCAGTTGGAAAAAATGCCAACGATGAACCCGTCGCGGAACATCAACGGAACTATTAAGGAATCCCGAAAAATCCCGTGTCAGGACGCAGGAGGCAGATCGTTAAACCGCGCTTTCGAGAGGATCCGCGCACATGAATAAGCCGTTATGCCGGCGCTAGTTTGATAAATCGTTTCATATGTGATAGAGAAGGATGTAGACGGCGGAAAGATACACGGTGGAGAAGGACGGAGGCAGAATTCGGGAACGTGCGTGCGGTGACTATCGTCGGCTTAGCCGCGATAGAAGTCTCTTTCTCTCTCTCCCCTCCTCCTCTTTCCTCTCGTCCATTTTCTCCTCTCTCGTCACCGTTATCCATGACGATGTGGGCTGGCTTTAATCGTTTCTCGTAAATGCCTGACGAGTTTATAATTTCCAAGTTTCTCCGACGTCCTGAATATCCCGCGGAAATTTCGACGCGAAAAGCCACTATGAAGATGTAGTCGTTGAATGATAAAAATCGCGATCACAGGTTAATTTCAACAAATGCACGCGCGTTCGGGGAAAACATTTCTTGAAAAATAATTATTCTTTAAAACTAAAATTAATATATTTTATTTTAAGTACATTTGAGTAATATCCAAGACAAATATATGACGCAATTAAAAATATTGTATGCGTATACAGGGTGTCCCATCTAACGTGACCACCCCTGATAACTTCGCAGGAAGCGGTCGTAGAGAAAAATGTTTCATACAAAAGTTTTTTGACTTCGAGGGGGACATAAGATGGGTCAAACGAAATTTTTCTAGGTGGAAGCGTTTCGGAGATTTGAAGGTGACCTTTGATTTTTTAAATGGAATTATATGATTTTTTAAATATAATATGCATGATGCCTGTAGTTATTCTGCACATAAAAGTATTAAGGTAAAGTTATCAAAAAATCAATAGTTTGCGAGATATTTTACATTTTATTGTGATATATTTTGACATGAAATATAAAATATCATGTAAACTATTCATTTATTGATAACTGTACCTTAATATTTTTATGCGTAGAATAGTAGGATGAATCAATTGGTGTAAAGAAAACACATAGTTGCTTTTCAAAAATGTAACTGCACAATTGGATAATTTTTTTGAAAAGCAACCATGTATTTTCTTTACACCAATTGATTCATCCTACTTATTCTACGTATAAAAATATTAACCCTGTATAATTCTTTATATTAGAATTTACAAAAAATATTCGAGTAAAGACGCAAATCAGTAATGAGCAGAGAAGCCGAGATTCTAAAAAAAGCAATGTTAATACAACTCAATGAACAAACATTTGTACTTGGTAGTTTCGTGCTCTTTTTTCTAGTCATTCATTCTATTAGCCTTCCTGCTAACGTACCAACTTTCACCCGATACCTGCACTATTTTATTTCCAAGTTTCTTCTCCGATTCTTTCGAGAATCCTTCTCACATCTAACTAGAATGAATATTGAATCTTTAAAAATTGTTTCGTTTACACATGTGTGTGTTTAACAACATTTTAATTTTAATTAGGATACAACTCAACTTATCTTTTACATAAAAACATTTAAAACGAATATTAATATATCAATTTATAACATTATAATATTTTACTAATATGTAAAACATCTTTATTACAAAAGTAATAAAGCATCTCACATTTGCAAGTAATTTTCTTAAAGAATTTATATTATTTAAAAATTGATTTTGATGAAAATATAGATTGAGTAGCTAAGAAATTTTAATTCTTCCCCCCTTCCTCTCCGCGTGTATGATGAATTATAGAGGAAGATCTGAAACTAAAGCAGTAAGTGAATTCGAGGGATTTTCACCCCGGCCATAAACTCACGTGTCTTTAGCGAGTTGGTATAGCCGGCAGGATTTCGTTGGATTCTGCGCCATTATTCGGACCCTTACAAATTGCTCAGCCAATAAATTATCTATAAAACGGCCAGACCGTCCGCTGCGCGAGATAACGGCGTATCTTTGCAGTTGTTATCGATGGCGATCGCTCGATTTATTATTACGTGAGCGTGGACGGGGTTTAGCGATGGTATGGCCAAAAAGCTTGCCGCGCGTATATGTTCTTCTCGTTCTGAACTATATCACGTACAGTATTGCCATTTTCCACGAGAATGCCTGCAAGTCTCTCGTGAGACACTCTGATAAATATTGGAAAATTACTAAACACATTTTATGTCTTTGCGGATAGCATAAGTATTATCGTTAAATTTTATTAAGTTAAGTTATATAAAAGAAATGAAGACTCTCGGAATTACTTTTAAAAATATTATTTGAAAGTTAAGATCGTCGTTGGAAACTATTTTGTAAGAAACGTCACTTTCGGCAGACTCTTCTCACACATTCTTTTGTTTTGCTATTTTCGAAAAAAGATAAAATTTTGATTTTGATAACAGCTAAGCGTAAAGAGCCCCTCTATTTTGTTCCGATTATGCTAAAGTTAAGTCATTTTGGAAACTTGAAATTGATGACTCCAAAATAATGCAAATGTTCTTCATCTATGTGCCCGTGTGCTCCTCGTCGATCGTCGATTCACCGCCGGAAATTGCGTACCAGTTAGCCGGAGAATAAACAATTCCCGGCAGTTTCGTGTAACCGCGCGACGAAATGAGGACAGGAGGATTCCGGTCGTGTTCGACAGGAATTTATTAGCCGCGCGCGGTCGCGCGCAACGGATGATACATCGCGGTGCTTTATCGCTGTTCGGGAAATACTTTTGGGGGTGAGCGCGCGCGGTAATGCCGTCCCTCGTCGCGCTCGTAAGGGCATCGAATGGGTTGAAACGTACGAGCGGAGGAGACGAGACGAAGCCGGGGACGACGGAGGTCCGCTAATGTTCCGATACGTATGTCCTTCGTGTTCTTCGTTTCGCGGCTGGTATGCAGCACGGTGACTCGGCGGAAGGAAGGTGTTCCGGGCGAGTACGAAGGGCGGTGGCGGTCCCGATGGCGCGGGTGGAGGGCTCTGATTTACCGAGGCAATCGCTCTTTATTTCTCTCCAGGCGGCCCTCCCGTCCGCCCCACCTCGATAGATATCGCCTTGTAATAGCTTTCCGTTACCTGAATATATCCGCCCAGTGAAATTTATCAGATTGAATCGGTGGAATCTACGGGAAACAGGAGGCCTCAATGATGCTTAACATCTTGCGTATACATACTTTATTACGTGTCCCTATCGTTACGCAATATGTAATGCAGTATGTACAGATATACAGTAACAGATGTAATATTACGGCACTTATGTATAGAGACGAATACAATCACTTCTTCAAAATATAGCATCTGTGCAAACGTGAATGTCTATAGACATATTGTAGATATACATTGATGAATTATGTTTAATTACGAGGAATATAACATATAATTTCTATAAAAAATTTTATTTTATTAGCAACACTATATAATATTAGATTTAATAATAATTCTAATTTATATTGGCATTATCTTTTACATGCTTTATCGTCGCCAACTTTGTCATGTAACGCAATTATTTTGTATTGATCGCAATTAATCGTTCATGCAATTGGTCGTTTCGGAATTTTTAATTAAAATCTGTTTTAAATAACGTACATTTTAAACAACATAATTGCACAATTAGATCGACAGTGGCAATATTTGTAAACATTTGATAATATTGACTCGCTGGATCTACATATTTTTTTATTGGTTTTTCTTTTACGAAGTCGTGAAAGGTTTTTAATAATTTTCTTTGTCGCATTTATATAATCTATTTTCTTACAAATAAAATTTTTACATAAATCGGCCAAGAAGGATCTTGAATCATAGTTGATTTTTCTCGAAGTTTGCGTGGAACGTAGTATTTTTTTATTGTGTAACAGAACACGATTTATAGATGAGACCCTGAAAATGTAATTTAAAAAATATTTTTAAGTCTTTGCTTGTCAGTTATATAGTGGATAGACTTCGACTTCGATCCAGTGTCGTCCGAGGGCAGCACGCTGCAGAATCCTGAATCCTTCGTTTTAATCTCACAGGGATAACTGATTCGCACAGTCATTTAGACTTAGCAATTTTATGGACTCGAGCTTAATATATTGCAAGTACTCACAAACATTTACACATCTGTAAATGTTTATACACACCACATACACACATTTTTGCGAATGCAATAAACGTTTAAAGGCAGCAATATACAATCTAATTTAAGAATAATAAGAAGAATAAGAATAAGAATTAAACTTATATACGCGTTTGACTTGGACGGAGTAGGATGGTGAAAGCTCATTTTTTATTTGTTTCTTAATTAAAAAATATTTTTCCTTTGCTTTGAAGCTTCTTGTATACGAATTTAAGTCATTTATCACTGATGCGAAGCATATCTACACAGTAAAAAATTGTGCGTCCATATGTTAAAATTTTCTTGTGTTACCAAGATTTATTATTTCAATGTAAAATTAACATACAACAGATATGTTATTATTTTCGTAACATTTTCACGTGTTACGTTTATGTCAACGTAAAAACTTAACTTTTTATAATAGTAGATGAGTCTTCTCTTCGCCAGTGAATAAATAATCAGGGTGATTTTTTGTTCAACACGACTGGCCAAATTTATTAAGAAACTTCTTACTTCTTACTTCTTAGAAATTGAATATTATTTTGAGTTTTTTTAACACAATTATTTCAAAAAATCAACATGCCTAAAGTCATTTTAACATAAACAAAGTAAATCTTCAAATAATCGTAAACTTTGACATACAAAATAATCAAATTTACTAAAATCAAATGTTTCTATTACATATAATTTAAGTTAAAATTATCAATATCATGTGTTAATATAACTGTTGAATTATTTTGTATGTTATTATTACATCATACTTAAAGTTCAAAGAACAAACATAAATGTAAAGTATAGTATTAATTAATTAACATTTCTAATTTGTCAACAAGTAACACACGAAGAATGAGTTATTTTAACTTAAAATTTAGAGTGGACTTTCTGGGACATGTGAAAAATGTTACAATTAACATTTTATTTTTTACTGTGTACACTCTTCAATCTTTCTCTTATTACATAAGATTAGTACTTTGCCTTATTTTACAACATGAAGCATAATTGTTATTTAATAAAGATAATATAATTTGTAACGATGCATTTTCTCTGTAATGGACAAAGTAGTTCTAACTTTGAGAGAGAGGGGGGGGGAGAGAGAGAGAGAGAGAGAGAGAGAGAGAGAGAGAGAGAGAGAGATATGAGTACGCTACACAATTTATATCTGATACTAAGGATATTATCGCTCGGGTACAGCTACGATCAATGTTCCAATTGCTGGAATGGCAGGAAAAGCGGAGCGAGACGAAAAGAGTAGTAGAAAAGAGGAAGGACGAGATTCGAGTTATCGCCCGCGAATAGATTTATGGACTCTCCCGCGGCATCAAGAGGCAAAGTCCGTTTCCTCCGTCTCCTTTCTTTTTCCGTTCGCGGGGCAGCGCTCCGTTTCTTTCTTCCTGCGCCCTGTCTGTTTGCTCGAGAGCACGATCTCTTCTCTCACGGGCTCTCTCGATGCAGCCCAGATGCGGCCGCAGCTGCCATTGTTCCGGCGATCGTTATCCGAGCTCGCGGCTCCGAGCAAAAGTTACCACACTCTATCTGGAATCTCAATTAATGCCGCCGCCCTTATCGCGAGATCATCCCCTTATTATCGACGAGCCCTCCGCCCCCGTTCTTACGCAGCTCTTGCGGAATTTATCGCTACCCCCCTTCCCCTTCTGCCATTCGCCGCCCCTCCGAGAGTGCTTGAGGAAGAAGCACGCACTTCTGGAAAACCGAAATCGACGATCCCGATAACGAGGGCGATTTATCGATCGTGCGATGTGCTCGTTAGATCTTTCGATTGGTCAGCAGTATCGTCGTTCTCTCTAAATATATCTATTCGTTTGAATAGTCACTTTTTTATACATCGTGTCGACGGACCAAAAATTTTCAGAGAGAATTTTGTACGCGAACGTCGACTTACCTGCGCTCGCCGCGATCGCCATAATTGCTTTTACTGATCAAACAGTCCCGGCATAATGAAGCGCAGCCGGCAGAAATTAAGATAATAATTATTCATCGGGACATGAGTCTCTTATTTCGTATTCCATGCGGCGAAAGGGATCATTAACTTTTCCGCTCTATAGCAATGAACAAAAAAAAAATGTGATATGGAAAGGAGTCGAAATTTCTGCGGGAACTCGCTCCACGACAAAGCAAACGCGGCGTATTCGCGTCTGGAGGGCATCGAACACGCGCACAGCCAGCGTTTCCCTGAATGAAACTAATAACTGAATAACTGATAAAAATCGCTGCCGGCTGTTCGGCTGCATTTTTTCGGGGCTGCGTTTTCGCGTTCACAATGACCAACAGCCCGGTCTCCGGCGCTCGTTGTAGCGATTTCCTGCTTTCAGCCCGGCTCCGACATATTGCATTCGTTAGCCCGCTAGTTAACCCCCTTCAGCGTTACCGAAACTCGTCGGTCCACGTTGAGTTGGTCAGTGCTGAATATTTACTCGTCCTCGAAATATCACGCACACGGGAGGCTGCAAAAAAAATAGCCGTTGATTCAACATAGACAGACTTCCGTTATATACAGAGTGTTTCGCAAATTTTGCATTGAACTTTGAAAGATTATATTCCATTGAACGTTTTAGAAACAATTTTTTTCCGTGATATAATGTTATTAATATTATAATATCTTATTATTGCGATTACGTTATAAGTTGAAGTTTTGTTAATTATACCGACTCATTATCGACTTTACGAAAATTCTTTAATATTGTTTAAATTTGTTAAAAATCTAAAAATATGATTATATAATTATGACCTGTACGAAGAAATTGTCAAAGTTAATTTTCTGAGATATTTTAGATATTTTTATATCGAAGGTACGTACAAACCTGCTAAAAATGTAAAGTTTGCATGTTCAACGAATGTATAGGACAACACTTTCATATCTGTGTGCACATTAACTTTGCTCGCTACTAACAGCAAACGAGGCTCGTACCAAGTCGAGCGTCCATAAGCCTTGAAAGATAAATATCTCTTGCTATCATATTGCACAATTATATTTTCGCGTTGCATATTCGTTGCACGCGGTACCTTCCGCAGACCGTGACGCAATCGTCAGCTGCACGTGGCCGGGAACGGCAAGTTTCTCACATTTTTCACTTCGCGCCTTCCAACGAGCACGCTCTCCGGTTCGTCAGAGTTTGTGAGAATTAAGTCAATGCAGCATGCCTATAAAATTTGAAATAAGCCTTATCTTCGTTTTTCTTATCCCCATATACATACAGCATCACACATGAAATAGATGATAGTGGATGTACGTTTGTCAAGTTAGCAATAAAATCAGAATGTTAAAGTTAAAAAAAGTGATAAATAATTGCTTCGATTTGTGTAATAATAGCACTTAATTTGTTATTATTTAATGTGCACTATATTGGTAATATCATTCTCTTACTTAAAAAAGTTAATATGATTATATTACTTGATATGCGCGATTATAAAAGTAAACATAAATTTAATAATCAGTCGCTAATAAGTAATCATTTATTTAATGTACATCATATTCTATCCCTTACCATCAGAATTTTAAGAACTTAAAAATTGATTGCATTAGATAAGAGACAGTGCCACAATATAGATTTCTTTATGGTAGCAAGTCTTGATACGCGCGCGTGTGACGTGACCGATAAAACGAATGGCCGATGGTCTGCAAGCGTTAATCTTACGGTCAAGCCCGCAGCAAACAATGGATAATGGGAGATGGAGAATCGCCGTATGCGTGCACGTTCTCCCCGTAACGCATCGTCGACCTTTCGACGAAATTTATATTCTCGTCGGCAGATAAGGCACACTTGCGAGGCGATTCGCGGCGATGTCGCAGCCGAACGGAACCAACCCCCGGTCTCTGATGTATCTCCACCCCAAACGTTACGCGAAATGTTTGCTCTACGGTATCGCGACATTCTGCTGAGTCTCCGGAAAAGGGATGATCTTCTACTAATTTGTGCTTCCGTCCGCGCGTATGATATCGATCCATTGTCCGAACGAAACGTACGTCTCTTACGATTGATTACGTTAATACAGTCTAGCGCTAACGTTATAAATAAACGACTTATAAATAAAATTTCTCTTTGTTTTTTGTATTATGAGTAGAAATATAGTCCAGAAGAAAACAGAGCGAAAAAATTACATTTATATAATTATTTTATTATAGCATAACGCGTTGAGAAAGACAGCAGCTTTTTTTCGTTTTGATTTGTTTCAGCTGATATACCGAATTTGCATATGATCCCTCTGACAAAATGCATGAAAGCAATACGATCTACTTTTATCATATTCCCAAGTCTTTTTGCTTTTAGAATTTGTAATTACACTCAATTTCCAATATTAATGTTGCATTTGTATGCTTAGCTAATCGTATGAGAATCCGAAGGACGTAGCCAATGGTCTCCGAAGTTTATCTATATCGCGAAGGGTTAATTGATCAAGTCCCTTCGTCGCGTCCATATCTCTGACGAAGGGCTGACGTCACCTCGTCCGCAGCCCTAGCGATCCTGATTAGCATTAACGATTCATAGACCCGGGACTAACTAGGGTCGTCCTACGACCTCTCGCCATCTTCACCGTCTCCTTCTCGTCCTCCTAGATCTCCTCCATCTCCCACTAGTTATCACGCCTGCCAACAAGGAGGTTATCTTTCGAGTTCGACGATCGACTCGATTTGCATAATGTTTGCCCGTTACAAACTATTAGTCCGAGCTGTCTCGGTCACAGCAACGCGACCATTTACAAGAACGTTTTCTAACGCTATTTGGCACAGTTCTTCCTATTAGGTTAATATAATTTTAATGTTTCAAGCTTAATTATGTTTAATTACACAAATATCTGAAACTATTTGAGTGCTGAATCGCGGGTTATCAGAAATTCTATCTCTATTTTGAAAGCACGTTATTTTGTTTCCTCTATTACGTTTTATATAAAATACTATACCCAAGGCGATGAGAACGAGCGACGAGAGAGGTACCGAATTCTTTGTCTCCGCGAGAGCAACATATCAAGCGATGCAATAGCGTGGCGCTTTTCGACGAAGGGCGTCGTTATTACGGAAGGCCGGGGCTCGAGGTCTTTCGATGTCCTGCAACGGTCAGCCGGATCTCTGGGGAGGTCCTTCGAATTTTCCAGTCGACGGAGGGAAGCTTGTCGGCCAAGTTGCATATTACCATTTCTCGATTCGACGTGCGAGAGGTCGGTGCGTGCTCGCGTCCGTGCGTGCGTGCGTGTGAACACTCCCGTGTCACCGGGTACACTCGGTGTTAGTCCCTTTGGCATTAGACAAGGGTATCGGGGATGTTCGGGGGTGCTCGTTGTGATTGGTGTGGGTCGGACTGACCATTTGAATACACGGCACTGTAATCACGACCGTACTCCCTCTCTCTCTTTCTAACTCACTTTCTCGCGGCCTGTCCTCCTCCCCGCCAGCCTGACACTCCTTGCCTATCGTACAGTCATCGCACTTCCTCATCCCCTTCCTCTTCCCCGCCACAGTCCTGACAGGACGCGCGTGGCTGTCCGGGGAATACCTCCAGATTACTACCATCGGTGAGCGCGTCCTCCCATTCGTTTCCATCGTCGCCTGACCAGACCTCCTGGATGAGAACGGTATTGTGCCGAGTATCCAGATTGAAGTTAGGGAGGCGTATCGACGTGGGGATGTCCATTTCAGAAGCGATTTTCTTCCGCCTTTCGCGGAATTCACTCGTTGAACTATTTGGTAAAATTCTACTATAATATATTTTAACATTGGATAAAAAAGAAACTCGAGCAATTACTTCATATTTAGGGAAATAGTCAATCAGCAATAAAGTTCTCGTACATATTGAAGCTTACACATAAATTATTTTGTAATTAAATCGGATAACTCAATCTTGGAAACTCTTTTTCGGTTTAATCGTATAGTATTTGCGAAATGCAAATAAGAAAATAAAAACGCATTTTTTGGATGTTCCTCCGAGTTTTTATTTATAAACAGTATTCGGATTAATATAATTATAAATGACGAACGATGCGGGACCGCCCTTTTGTTACGTCGATAATCGAGTATGCGTAGGACACTCTCTCGTGTGCCTTAGGAGGGAAATTATCCAGGAGACGTCTCGTCGGATTTCTCTCGTTACCGCCTCGTTCCGGACGTGAAAACGCTCGCGTAACCGGTTCCGCATTTGCATGTTCACCGCTCGGAGGCAGAGAGCGAGGTCGATGGGCTGGCTGGTGGCACGGATGCTGCGAGCCCAGCACTATCGCCGTCGTCAAAAAGCGTCTCACATCCATTTTAATGGATCCTTCTCGAAGATAAAGGGAAAGCGTGGAGAAGAGAGTGAGAGATGCAATACGAGAGATACAGGGTGATGCAATTTATTGATATTCCGAGATCATTTTCGTCCGTTAAGAGCATATACAAGTTCTTTATATTTTGAAGCAAGAATGTGATTTGATATGCAAGTCATGTATTTAAATAAAATATAGACATACTGCATTTTCAGTTTCTTCTGATTTTTAGAATAACATTCATTCTTGTTCTTATGTCGCGGAAGACTAATGCATACAAAAGTAACGTATTGGGCGATGGCTTTATGTTATGTAGTAAACCATTAGATCATCGTCGCTGTGTAAAGGAAGAAATTATCTTTGCGCAATACGTACACGGAAAGAATGGTTTTGCTGAAGTATCTGAAAATTTGATCAGATACAGATCTAAAAATAATTTTGTTGGATCATTTAAATAATTACGTAGAACGCTCAAAATAGTTGTTAAAATATCAAAACTTCTTGCAGCATTGTCATCATGTTTGTGTATCCTACACAGTTACTTTTGATGAACTGACAAAATTATTTTCAGATCTATATTTGGCCAAATTTTTAAATACTTCAGCAAAACCGTTCTTTCCGTGTAAAGTTTATTAATAAATACATTAGAAAATAAATACAAATTGCATGACGCGAGAAAAAGAGAAGCGTAGAATACATAGACATATGACCACACGCATAAACACGCTGCACAACCACGTTTGCAACATAGCCGTCGTGTAGCAGGGCTACTTTGCCTAAACATTTGCTCGGCGCTTCACCTGCTAGAAGCCTAACCCTTCGCTATTTCATTAAATTAGGAGGAGCCTGTCTGGTCGGTTAGTTGGCTGGTTGGTTGGTTCGCCGCCGCGATCTCCGTCTTTCTCTCTCTGTCTTTCTCTCCATCTCTCCTTTTCTCTCATGTCCCTGGATTCGCGAAACCACTGAAAACTTTCGCTTTTACCGTCATTTTATAATTCATGATATCGTCCTGTCGCTCGGATGTAACGCGGGTCTCGTTTCGTACCGTCGGCGTCGGCGGCGAGTAAAGAGGGTCTCTTCGTTCGTTGCGCTTGTCGTTGACGGGCACTACTTGCACTCACCTTAAACATTCGGACGAATCACGCATTTTGTTATTGGGTGACAATAATAGCAGCAAAATCGCGGATTAATAAGAAGAAGATTATATGTTTTTTCATGTTATCTAATGTCGTGGCTTTGTGAAATTTGAATCAAACGAGATATGAAAATAGAGACTCCAATTTTAAAGAATACATTAGACTTCGATTTTTGTCATTTCTCCCCTAATATTATATCTGTGATTTTTTTACTGTATTTTTTACTATATATATTATAGTTATTGTAAGAATTGTCGACTTTTTTCATTTTTATCTTCTGATTCTGTATTTTTGTTTCAATAGTTTGGTCTAAAATATTGATATTACTTGTTTGAAAGATTGAAATTTAATGTTTTAGGAACAAACGAAGAAATATTTTTATATTGATGTATTTATTAATAAATTTTATTCACTGCGCGAATTCAGATGATTTCACTATCAAAACCGGTGTTTTGACTGGAAAATCCTTTCTAAAGTGTAGCATGTTAGGCCGAGCATCTTACCGTTACACGCTCAATATCTTAACGGGAATAAGTCCAAAGTTGTATCCCATTACGACTAAGCATGCTGTCCCTACCCCATCTTTGCTTCACTATAATACTCTATCGCGTTGCCTACTCTATGCGACGTACCTTCAGCTTCTGTCCCTCTTTCTCGCTCCTCCGCTATAAAGCGTCTCTTGGACCACCCCTTGATTATTCTCCATTGGCGTAGAAACTAATTAAAATAATACATTCATTCTTTGTTCCTGTTAATTGTATCGTCATATGTTAAAATTAACTTTGAAATAATTAATAGCTAACGATGCGAGCAAATTTTTTACGAGAAATCTGCTTTTGGCTATCTACACTCATTAAACATGTTTTATTAATTTTAATACGCGAAGCATAATAATTTTTGGTAGCTTTTTTATTTAATAAATATCACTTTTCCTTTGAGGTACTATTTTAAGTTTTGAGACAATAATAATAATTTAATGCATTAGGAATATCGCGTTCATTGTCTTAGGACGACGAATGTTACGCCATTGGCGAAGGGTTGAGATCGACCGTCGGTGGGTGTCTCCTCTCTTTATCTCCTTGCACAGATTTTAATATAAATTATAATCTAATGTCGTTTCTTAATACCTTTTCACCCCCGACCGCCGTCGCCGCCACCACGGTTTCTCCGGACCCCAAAACGCCGAGGTCATTATTAGGGATTTCTCATTATGCGATCAATCATTCTCAGGGATCGCGAAGCTAATTTCTTGCGTCAATTAATATTGCGATAGCGGCCATCGACGGAGAAAACGTCGACGGCATTCCTTTTCTGCTCTCCGACCGCGTCGTTCCTCATTTTCGTATCATTTAACATTCAATGGAACGTCTTGCTTAACGTTGCAATCATGCTTGTTCTTCGCGGATCGTCAAGAAACTGCCAAATAATTGCGAAACGATATATCACAGTATATATACTCTTGCTGCATCTACTTTATAGGACAGTTATTATTAATTTAATGATATAATATGTGTTGTAAATTCTATATTTTTTAAATGCTTTAAATTCCAAGAAAGTGAATCCTTAACAATTAATTACAAATTAATAGATTTTATATAAAAAAGGATAGATTATGTAAAATTTAATCTGAATTAAATTTAATTTTAATTAAACTGAATTAATATTATTTCTCGACAATAAATGTCGTTCGTGAAATTGCATTTTAGTTTATTTATATAACCATGTATATGAAAATGATTGGTTAAAAATCATATTTTTAACCAATCTTTAAATAATTAGATACAAACGCTGAGATTAAATATGTGACAGGTCAGATACGTACACTGAGAAAAAAAAGCTGTTGCTTCAATTAAAGTGGTATAACGGGGTGCCAAAAACATAAGTAGTTCATTCAATTGTATTATTATTAGACCCAATGTCTGCATTTTTAAACCAATAATTCAATCATTGTTTTAATAATCCAAATATTGGGTCTATTAATAATACAATTGAATGAACTACTTATGTTTTTGGCACCCCGTGATATCACTTTAATTGAAGCAACAGCTTTTTTTCTCAGTGTAGCTCAGACTAAGCAACGCACGCGACTGGCGTCGCCCTTGGGCCAATAAAAATTGCAGGCAAGATCGCGGAGGTTGATCTCAGAAAAAGCCTTCCGATGCCTTGAGGTGGTACGTAGAGCGAAAGTTAAGATAGAGAGCAAACCGATAGATTTATGCCTCGGACCACGAAGCATCATCGTTCTCCCTCGATGGATATATGGGACTGTATACGCGCCTCTCTACGCATCTCTCTCTCTCTCTCTATCTCTCTCTCTCTCTCTCTCTCACTCTCTCTATTTCTTCCCTCGCCCAATATTTGCCCTCGTACGCAACGCCTTGGGTTCCGTATTTACGAACAAATACGCATATACAGATATATAAACGTGTCCTCCATGTTTGCCTTCTTATATCTGCCTGTATCTCGCGCTGGCCGCCCCTAAAAGCTACCGTCGAACGCCCCCCGAAATCAGATCAGTAACCCCTTTAGCAAACTTCAACTTCGATGAGCCCGCTGTAAGACATCTTGCTGCTGCGGCAACTACGTCGTACTGCTGAAACAAATATTTTCATTCTTTTCACAATTGCAGTTTGAAAAATAACAGTTGAACGTATAAAAATTGAGAAAATCTATTTTTGTCGAACTAGTATAAATAATAATAATAACAATCTAGACAAAACTAGATGATTTATGACAGGCATTTAAAAAGTATTAAATATAAAATTTGTTTAGATAATTTTGCATCTATTGGAAATTATTATTATTTTAATGATATATATGCAATAAATAGCGAGCGATTAGATATTACAGAAAACCAACTTTAAGTTGTATAAATGCATTTGTTTATTGAATTTGTCAAGCAGCAGTTTTGAATATTGGATGTTAAAAGAGCACAGCATATTTATTATTCATTTCCTTAACAGCGAATTCTCTGATAGTACATCCTGGTGATCCCACTCTTGTGAGAAGTGTTCGGAAAGTCCGGGAGCTGCGTTTCTGAGGAAAGGGGATCTGAGAGATGGTCGAGGGAAAGGGGGGTGACCGAACTTTGGACTTTGAACTTTGCCGCTCGAGTGACCTCGCGGCCGTTTTATTTCACTTTCGGCCATTAACATACTTCGCTCCGGGATTTTTCCTACTTCCGCGCGCGAAGTACTAGTGCCTGCATAATTACCGTTTCACCGTCTTGCGGTTTTCTTTCTTACAGCAATTGAGTGAAAAGTAAAAACATAGTTTCAAATTTCCCTGTTTGAAGATGAAGCATTTCGTAATTATTTCTGTCGATATGTAAGTCTATTCGAGAAACAGATACTATTCCGTTCATGTATATATAAGGAAAACTGATACCAATTTGGATCGTCACATAGATTTATCGTCAAACGGCGGGTTGTCGGTAGCAATTATACATGTCAGGCAAGTACTTGTCTCATACTTTCGACTCGGAACGGATTCCTTCTGGAAAGCCGTTGTTTCGTTTCGTTGTCGTCTACAATTCCGAGAGCACCGTCGTTTATTGTTCGCGATAGCTCGGAAACAGCAATGGGGCACAAAAAGACGAAGCGAGAATCGGCGGTACCCTGAAGAAACGGCGGTCACGCGCGCGACGGAGAGAAAGAGCAAAAAGAGAAGGCAGCCAGCACGGCGAGTAGGAAAGCTCTCTTTCGCCATGGACACGACGGAGAAGAGGGCTTTTTCCTCTTGGGCGAGGATCCATGTATGGACCTCACGACCACCTACGAGACGACGCCGGCGTCGTCCTCCTCGCCGGCAAAAAGTAACACGAAAGTAAGCCTATCGTGGGAGGCGTGGAACGCGGAGCTTTTCCCTGTGTATCTCGATGAGTTCCCGACGAGCTTTCGTGGGAGTGGGGGTCACGCTTGCGCGGACGTTTCCGGCGAGGAGGGACGACGAGGCCGGAGGAAACGAAAGAGGGACGGAAAAGCTCTCTAGGATTTCGATGGTAGGACGCGCGCGCGGGGAGGGATGAGAGCGTCGCCGGGGCAGGACGTTCCAGCACTCCTCTTCGAGGTTCGCGAACGTGAGGATGTCTCTTGCCATCGCCGCTTTCGCGGTCTGAAATGTTTTTTAAAAATTATCAATATGGCGATGCAAAAATCGCGCGGATCGATTTGTACCGCATCGAATATTGAGCTTTTGCTTTTCAATATTGTGTAACAGTCTTACAGACACTTTAACATTAGTTCAATTTATATATATAATACACCATGAACAATTATAATAATATAATTGGCATAATTCGGCATAATTGTTTAATAATTTCCAGAGTGGTTAAAATGGTAAATCGCTTATTTCTTATTGTCGATGGCAATTAGTCATTTTATTTCACATTTATTTTTTAAATACTAATGGCTTTGCTAATTTACGTCTCTAGAGAACTAATCGCGAGGAAAGATGTTGCATTTTGGACTCACTCTTACTTTCCATTTCGTTTCGCCAGCTAGTGCAGCTTCGAAAGTATCGATAAACTCTGTGAGGCGACGATATCGGCACGGCCGTAAATGTGCTTATTAACGGGACAGTTGTAAGGTAAATCATTTAGGAAAGTTCGACCGGAGTCGATCGTTTCGGTGTGTCAAAGTAAATATCGCAATTGTTCATTAAAGCATCAAGGCACCGTATACTGGATACGGATTATCCGTCAACATTATCATCACGCTTACTGTGGCGAGTGATTTATGAAAATTGATTACAATTAAACAAGCCGCGCGGACGTCGCGCGAAATGATCGAGGTGAGAAACGACATTGAAGAGGAGGGGAGAGGGGTGGAATTGATGCGAATTAAGGAATTTATCGATCAGCTTCGAGTCCTTCGTCCTTCATTCACGATTCTTTTCAAATACCGCGACGAATAGCATTTTAATGAAATAGATGCGGAGTCGAATTGTCGTAATAATAATCTTACTAAGCATGCATTATGCGTTTAGAATCTCTACGTTGATAAACGAACGTATGCGCGAGTCCTCACGCTAATTACAAAGCTTCGAATTTACGTGGGTGGATAAATGGAAAGAGGGAATACGCGCGTGCGATGACGGAAAATCATTTATTTATCCTGATAATATGCGTTACAGTTCAATTTAAGCGAGACTACCATCGAGTTTTTTCATCGGTTTGATCCATTTTTTTTTAATTATTCACGTGAAAAACCTACATGGTAGGCGACAGTCTTTAGTATCGACGCGTATGTTCATGCGTATTAATTGCGGTACTCGTGCAAAACGCGCGACGAATATCGACAAACGTTATCGCGCGTAGTTCTCACGTTGATCTTTCACGTCTAGTAAGACAAGAGATATGAATGCATGAATGCATTGGAAGTGTCTTGGAACTAGAGCGACCAGTATCTTCCCGCAGCTTGGACGTAAAGGGAAGGAAGTGTCATATGTTCATATATACTGGACATTCGTTTTACCTCGCGGACACAGCGGAATGACACGCGAAACGACATTAATTGTTTCAGTCGCATGGTATCGATATATTATTTTCAGGATAGAAGACAGTTTTTATTTTCGTTCGTACAATCGCTCGTGTTCTATCTTGCCGTCGCGTTTAAAGGGCGTTTGCCTTTAGCTGTGCTCGTTTCCTCGCATTATTCGGCGTGAATTTGAGAGTAAATTTTCGATTTGCTTCTCCCCGTCTCTCCGCATCTGGCCGACGCTCCGTCCACGGACAACTTTGGAAGGAAGCTGGAAGGAGTAAAAGTTGCCGATGGTTGGCGGAAAGAAAGATAGAGAGGCGAAGCGAGAAGAACTACTTCATTGGTGGAACTTAATTCACTTAATAGATTCTAAATGGAGTAACTCCGATCTGGCAAGACTCGGCCGTTTCTTAAGCGTCGGAATAAAAAGTTCTTGTCCCGGTGAGAACGGAGACAGCCGACGCACTTCAAAGACAGGCTACGGATCAGCAAAGTGAAAGTGATCAAGGGAAACAATGTGAAGACGCGTCGAAAAATAATTGATACGATCGTGACGGTTAAAAGTAACAATATGACTTTCTCGTTTAGTCTTTATGAGTACGGATATCTTCGTATACCACACTAATCGTGTTTTAATAGTGAATTATCAGATTAAGATTAGATCGGAATCTCGTATTGTTAGGGGTAAATGGGCTAACAGAAGAATAAAAATCAATTAAACGAATTTAAATTTTATCGATTGCGCGCTCGTTCATAAAACTCTTCTTTCCATGTTTATCGCGGTATTCGACATTTATGTGAAATACCATTAAACACCGTTGTCCAGCGTTCGGTGAAGCAAAAAGAAACCGAAAAAAAGAAAGAAAAAATGCGTTTCGCTTTCATGTGGACACGCGAGGTATGTTAAAAAAATAAGGCGGCAATCCAGATTGAACATCCGTTATATTACATACTTCGATAATTCCTGCCATCGGCAAACCGGTGAGGTTTGTCCGGCGTTTGCTTTTGATGCTTTTGAGCCAGCTGAAGTGGTGGCCCGTGGTATTGGTGCAGGTTCGAGGGAGCCAGCCAAAGAGAAACGCATCGGTCTCCGGTAGCTAATTTATGACTTCGGAGGTGAATTTTGTGCAGGAAACACATCAAAGTTCAGTAGCGGTCAATGCAGCTCACGCGTATACGGTGAGAGAAGAGGATGGTATGTCTGCGCGAGAGAAAGAGAGATGGGTTAAAAGATGAGGGAGAGGTAAAGAGGAGAGAGAGAGAAAGCAAGAGAGAGAGGGGGAGAGAGAGAGAGAGAGAGAGAGAGAGAGAGAGAGAGAGAGAGAGAGTGAGCGTGGAGCTTCACGGACGGTAAAGCAACCACGGGCCGCGCTCTAACTACGTTAAAAGTTTTAATATTAGTTTAGTCGACGGCCACGGTAGATTGAGACGTAATTCCAGGTAATACCACGGTTCTACGAGCTACTTCCAGCTAATACCGAACGAAACGCGTTCTACAAAGGACCCTCCAGCCCCCGCGCTCCTTAATCTGCATTAAACTCGACGTTCGGTAGCCCGCCGCCTACCCGTCGGCTGCGAACGAGCCATCGTCCATATGATCGTATGGTATCTTTGGTTTTTGCGCGAGAAGCAGTCGACTTCTCCCCATCGGTGCCTCTCGATCGGTGCAACCCGCGATTCGGTCGTAGCGACTTCAATGACACCACCCGAGGACACTCTAGCTTCCAGCTATATGCCATCGCGTTGTACTTTTCACACAATACGAGATATTGGACTTCGCTGATATATTCAGCACAAGTATCAGCACTTTTCCTGTGCTTAGAAGTGATTTCACGAACCGAGAGACTTCCTAGATGTAGAATAAGAATATACTTTGGAATTGTTTTATTCGAGAGATATCTCAGACTAGCGATACCGCGTAAAATTTCTAATTTTGTATCGTGATAATTCTAAATAGTCTTTTAGGATGAAATACAATCAGTATCATATTTTATATTTATAGTTAGTAAGACAGCTTAAATTGATATGAGAGCTTGCACGTTGCGCAGCGTTTTATTTTCTTCATTTCGCGAAATAAATTTGCCTGAAAAAAAACGATGTGTTAGCATGTGAAAGCGGCTTGTTTAACAGACGATCAGAGAGCACAAAGTTTTCTATTAGTGCTCGACGATGTAGTTATGAAATTATGATATTCTTGTGAATATACATTGCCCTATACATACGTATAAAAATATGAAAGTAGGAGACAATAACACTCGATATATCCGGTAAAGCGTATATGTTATACGTATAAGTTTCCAACAAACTAACTTTATATAATTTCTGTACATACTTGAAAAGTACTTTATAGCTACTACTAAGTACTTTACAGCTAGTACTATGATCACTGTTTAAGTAGTCAAGTGATTGTTCAACGTTATAATGAGCGAACTAGTTGAAATTACTTTTTTAAGCTATAGAAATTCTTAATTCGTCTTCTCTGGTTTTTCTTCAAAATTCATTTGTCGTAAATTAACGACATTCAATTCTAAATCGTAATGCTAAACCGTAATGCTAAACATGAATATAAAATACATGTAAACGATACATTGTAAACGATACATTGATATATCCTGATTGAAACTGTATTGTATGTGCAAAAGTGTTTCATAATAACCTCCGATACATAGGTTGCGATATATCCTTTTTATTTAAATCCATCCTGCGCATCTTCGTATTATCGCCGTCTAAAAATCGCGACGCGCCCATCGTTACCAGGTAACTATCGTGATTTCTCCTAAGATCGCACGCCGGCTGCTGCAGTTTACGTGCACTTCGAGCAGAGGTTTACCCTCGTCGCTGGTAATTGAGCGAGGCGAAGGGTCGCGCTTCCGAGCTCTCGTAATTTCTTGTCACACGACGGACGTTTCGGAGTGAAGCGCGGCAAGGCGCGCAGGGCGTACGAGCGAGGGAATAGGAAAAAATGCACCTGCGACGGGTAATAATTTGTGCCGTCCAAGCTGCGGCAGAGAGCCTGGGGGGAAACGAGGGACGAAGGAGGCAGCAGGAGGATGGCGAAAGGGGAGGTTGAGGAGACGGGGGAAGAGGATGGAAAAGGAAATAACTCGGAGGTGGACCACGCGTTTTGCTTGGAAGCTCGTCTCCGTACTAGCAAAATCGTACTACGCCCTATCTTTCTTCCCCTCCGCGCCACCCCTCTCTCTTTCTCTCCTCTGGCTCTCTCCTCTCTTCCGTTCTCTCCCTCTCCCTCGTCTCTCCTCGTTCTCTCTGCGTCCTCTCTCTCTCTCTCTCTTTCTCTCTCTCCCTCAGAGACGAGTCGATGCGTGCGTACGAACACAAGCGAGAAAAGTTTTACTCTCACCAACACTGATGCACGTCCAACGTCGCATATCCAACCTCGCCTCTCTCTTTCTCTCTTCCTCTCGCACTCTCGCTTTCTCTCTCCTCTCTCTCTCTCTTCTCACTCGCTTCTCTCCTCCTCTCTAATCTAACTCCTCGCAAACGCGCACACAACCGCGTATCGGCGCTGTTCAACGTCGGCGGTCTCCTCCTCACCAATACCAGGTTGAAATCCTCCTCCGGCTCCTTCCACCAACCCCTCTTTCTGCTTCCTCCTCCTCCTTCTCCTCTTCCTCTTCCACCGCTGTCCTCCTCTTGACGGTGGTGTTGTACGACCTCTCGGGGTTGCTCGTGGAAAATCGGCGCTCTTCGTCGACGTCGCGGCGCGGACGGTTCGGACGGGCCTTCGTAGGGCTGCCTAACGTCGATCACGGGTCTACGTCTTCTCTTTTGAGCTTCCTAGACGCGTCTTCCGGCATCGCGGTAAACAGAGAAGAGATCAAACGGTGCCCCGGAGTCGTACGAAAGATGGAATCTCTTGCGGTTCCAACCCAGCCGGCTCCCGATATCGCCATGATCGTTGATTGAGAAGATCTCTCCCGCTCATCAACGCGAAAGTAAGTACCAAGAAATAAGGAAAGGGAATCCCTCTTGAATTCCGTGCGCGATCTCGCATCTTCCGCGATTTTCAACCAAACTTTCGAATCTACATTTCCGAAGGAACGCTGTTGCGAAGCTTGTGAAAAGCTTTCATGCTTCCGTAAACATTTGGCAAGTTGATAATAGGATAAGAAATCGGTCGTTTGTGCGTGCGCGTGTGTGTGAAGAGAAGAAAGGGTGATGTAAATATTTTTTTAACATTTCGCTAACACAAAGATTAAATCTAATAACCATGTTGTTTTTCTTTTACGCGATATTATAATGTAGTAATTGTATTTTTATAAGTCTTTTTAATTGTCTTCAACATTAGTCGATCCGTATGACACGATTTCGCGACATGAGGTAGCGTTATAAATCACTTTTCTTTAACTTTCTCACTGTACAATAATACAATTTCACGCGTGTCGTACTCATTGAAGAATTTTTCTTCTTTGATCGATTATTTGACCCGCACCTTCTTCTTCTTAATTCGCGTTGCCTCGCCGGCACGCAGTCTACGAAAGACAGGGCGATTTGGCGGTCGCGGCGGTGGCGGCAAATTCGCAGGTAGGCTCGAGGTAGTGTGCGAACGTGCACTTGGAATTTGGTTTTCGTCAAAGTTTCCAAGGTGAACTGGTTGTGCGCGCATCTGCGGGGGTATACACCTCATAGGGGGGCGGGGGGGAGTGAAAGAGGATCGAGGACGACGGCGGAGGGGGTCTCGGTCGGGGAACTTTGTTCTTGTTCTTGCGAGGAACTTCGGCCCACCTTCCTACGATCCCCTCATACCCCTCGTGCCCCCTCGCATCCCCCGTGCCATTGAACAAACTAGTCCGCTTCAACGATAGTTACTTCTTTCTTGTTACGCGGCTACCGAGTTTCGCGCCGACACGCCGCTTACGGAAGGTTGCGGTGAACTTGGTACCCTCCGTTCACCCCTTTCCTCTCACTCTCCATTTCGGCCGCGAGGGATCACCGGGATTCGGGGTTAACGACAGTTCGCTTGTCCCCGTCGTCTTCCCAACGATGCAGTCGGCTAAGGCCAAGGTACCAGCGAATGCAGAGTTCGCCGATACAGTGAAATGGGCGCTGTTCTTAGCCAATCGTAGCAGAAACTCTTGTTAAACATCTACATCAAGCTGAAGAGTAATTTGATAGTTTCTGTTCTCCAAGTGGTTGATGCCGGATGTCTTTGTGATATGTACAGCGGTTTCTCTCAAAGTCAGTCGGTGTACGAACCCTATGTTGCTTCTCCATTATATAAAGAATATTTATTGTGGTATTAAGCATTGAAAGGAGATACAACTTAGTTCGATTTCTGATACGTCAATTAAAAATATTATCTAAACCATATCCAGACTCTCTTGAATAACTATTGCCAACTTAAAGTTTTTTTGATAACATTTATTACTTATGTCATGTGAGATATAGCATTGTGATACAATGTTCCTGAGGAAAAAAAGTTGCGTTTTAAAATTGTTTTTTAGGATGTCATTTTCATGATTATCAATTGGCACTTGATGTTTTTTTTATATGTTAAGATTCGACATAGAGATGCCTGATGTTACGATGTGCTAGATAGCTGCTGATCGGGAAAAACCATAGCGGCATTTACAGGAGCATCAAATGTGCTCGTTAAGTTCAACAGTTATAGCATCGAAGAAAGATATTTGTTGCGGCGAGTAGTTTGCCGACGTTGTAGTAAAGTGATCAGTTTTGACGATTAAATTAATTTTTAAGAATTCTTCGGGGAGTGTCACCCTCTCTCGCGGTGAACAAAAGAAAGAGAGAGAGAAAGACAAAGGGGGAGAGATCGGGTGCCAAACGGGAAGGGGGAGAGAACACGAGAGGAGAGAGAGAGAGAGAGAATGAGTGAGTTGGTAGGGGAATTGTTACCCGAAGTTTAAACTTGGTTGTCGACTGCCGTTAACAAGGTTTGCCATGGGGCTGGTTCAGTAGTGTCTAGGTCTCGGGGTGTGCCACATCTCGCGTCCGGAGACGCTCGTCTTCGTCGTGTCTTGAAACCGATAAACGGTCAACCGCGATTTCGTCATTTTTCCATCTTGCTGCTAAGGGTTGCGATATTGTTCCCGAACGAACGATAGTAACAAGTCGTTCCTGCGTGGTCCAAGGCGTAATGATACCGATTTGCCAAGTGTTGCTGCGGATAGTTGACATTAAAGTGATCGCGATGGACTTGCAAAAGAAAGAAGCATGAGATGTCAGATTCTTCAGATGTATTGGGATCTATCGATGGATCATAATACGTACGTATTTATTATTATTTGTGTGTGTAGAGAAATAATTAGTAGAATTATTAAGCATTGCTAGTTATCGCGATGGTTTTGGACATATTTTTGAACATTGTCTCTTTATTGGATGAGTTACATTATTATAAAAGTAATAGCCGACGGTCGCTGATGAACAATCTGCAAAAGATTGTTAATACAAATATTTTATTTAACTTGAGTATTGTCATGCTTGTATCTTACTTTCTCTAATTATTTTGTCTTCGCAATTTTGTAAAAATTTGTGTCTTAAATATATCTTCGTAGCTTTTCTACATTAAAGTTAAACTATTACCCATTTATATTAATATTGAAACTTTGATCTGATATGTCAGTATTTCGTAAATTTTTGCATTTTACATAAAAGTAATATATTTATAAAGCGCGTTGCAAAATTGTTTCTTTTTCGATCAAGGGGGGAACAGTTAGATATCGGTATGACGCATGAACAATGTACTCATTCAAGGGTCGGCTAGAAGAAGATTCTAAAGCTAGGTGGTGTGCAGGAGTTAGAATTTGGGCGGAAGAATCGCAGCGCGGCGCGGCCACCGGTGGTTAAAGCCACCCCGAGTTCGCTGATTATATCGATTTGAAACCCCCCTAACGGAATTACGTCGAAAATTGCCCTAACCTCGCACAACCTTAAAGCCACACGAGAAGGGGTGACGCCTTCGGCTTCTACCGATTGAAAACTCTTCGAGTTCTGCACTATTGATTAGTTTATATTCTGACGTGCTATAGATATTAGCGATTTTTTCTTTTAATGTACGGCAATTTATTAAGAGAGACGAGAGTATTAAGTATGTCAGAGGTTGAGCTTAGCAATCATAAAGTTATTATCACCAATTCAGCGTTCCCTGCTTAATTAGCTGAAAAAAGTAAGCAGTTATTTAACTGACAATCAATGTTATATATTTTACTTCTCTATTTTACATTTATATGATCAGGTAACGTAGGTTGGCGTCTGCATTACAACGTTCGCGCGTATGACATTTATCATAAGCAACGTGTCACGGGTATGATTAATTGCTTAACGTCAGCAAGCTAAACCACGTAGAGACGATGGCTTAATTAATGAATAATTAATTATACACATATTCGGAGCGGTAATTTCCCCGCGACTTATGCGGTCGATTATTTTAACTTTCTGTTTACTTCATCCTTTATGACAACGATCGTGTAAAGCATTCGGCCATTTGCAGGATCGACGTAATGACGATAGGTAATTTTGAACGATACGTTACGTCGATGTCACCCCAGCGGAAAGTAATTCACGTCGCCAGCAGCTTTTTATCGCGAATGCGGGAACGATAACCAGTGCCGCCGGCATGGCGCTTGAACGCCACACGCTCAATCACTCGCGGTGAAACAATAAAGAGAGGAACGCTCCATCGAGATGCAAATCAATGCAAACTTTTATACGAATCGTGGCCATCGGCCGCCTGTTCAACAGCGGACATTGTCCATCGTGTATTTTTTATCCCAATGTAACTATTACATCAACGAATGACCGGTCAGTTTATTGGTATTATCATGTTACCGATGCAAATGGGCGTGTATAATGAATGTGCAACGGTTCTATACAGTTGCAATATCAGTTGCATCACTGCAAATATTCCGAAGTTAAAATTTTTGTTCATTTGTCGTTTCTAAAGGACAATAATAATCTATTTACGGACATTATAAAGAGAGTGAATTTTCGATGCTCTAAATCGTCTCTAGAACAAGAGAATAATAGCTTACATTATTTTGTTTTATTGAATTATTAATGTTATGGACATCTTTGTGGTTCTATTTTAGCTGTTTACTTTGAAAAAGCAATAGATTCAATTGGTTTCTCTAAGTTTTTCACGTTTCTTGTTTAGGAGTTAGGAGTATAATATTGGAATATCGCTTTGACTTTCGATTTTAAGCTTCATTATAGCGGAGGGTTTTTTGTGTGAATTTAGCGCATTGAAGTTTCCAAATTATCGTTCTGAGATGCTGAAAATATTGGCGGTTATTATGTCGCATCGGGAGCGATTTGTAGCTCCATCTCTTCGACAATTTTCGGTTATCCTGGCGAGTCCTCGGCGAAATAACCGTAGCGGGTGCTCGCGCGATAGCGTGATCCAATTTGTCGAAGAATGCGCTATCGCGGGTAACTGCGAGACGGTGCAAGAAGACGATGGAAAGGGTTAGATGGGGCCCCGGAGAGGCGGCGGGACGACAGTGGCGATGAGGGACGCGAGATGCGGAGGGGGCAGGCAATTAATACGACGCGGAGGCATGCACGTCGGCAGGCAACGCCGAAGGCTCGCTTCATTAGGGCCCGAACGAAGGGTTGATTTTTACCCCGAAAATCCTCCTACCGCCGGCTCATTGGTTTCCAATTATCGAAATGCCGTCGCCTTAGGGCATTCTTGTCTTGCTCCCTTATCCTTTTCCACCTCCCCCACCTCCCTGCCGTTCGCCAAATTTATAATCATCTTTGTAAGTGCGGTTTCATTTATTGAACAAACGTATCTGTCACTGATTTTGAGTAGCGTCTATGCGCAAGGATGTTATTTTACCTCAAATCTATTTGACTGCATCGCCCAATCGATTTGGATGGAGATAACGGAAGGTCGATGCACCTTGATGAATTTCGTTTTGAAATATTCAGGTCTTAAAGTTTTGAGCGATCTGCTAAATTTAGTCTCAACGCAAGGTTAGAAAAGCGCTATTTCTAAGAGATTAATTTTCGTGTGCGTAAAGCAAAGATAAAAAGATCTTATCCTGAAAAATAACTGTTGATTTATTGGTTTCCAATTGGTTCTCAATTGAAATGCTTAAGCATTCTAGCTTCCTCTTATCTCTTTCTGTCTTTGCTTTATTAACACGCGAGATGCTATTTCATTTATATTATTTTAGTACGTCAGATACGTTCGTTGTCGATTCTAATTTACATTTATATATGAAAGCATTTCCATTTGATTCTTATGAGAATAACGAATAGTCGCACTTTGGCCTGAGAAATATTTGATAAAGCTCGATTTGAATTGTCCAGTTTTAGGAGCTTTATAGGAAACTATCGCAAAATTATCGTGACACACACATCTCACAATTTTCTTTTTTTTATATCTGTGAATACATTTGATTTGCAAATATAACTCTTCTTAATTAAATTAACTCTAGTATTTTGGATTCAG
Source organism: Aphaenogaster ashmeadi (assembly GCA_003063805.1). Classification (NCBI taxonomy): domain Eukaryota; kingdom Metazoa; phylum Arthropoda; class Insecta; order Hymenoptera; family Formicidae; genus Aphaenogaster; species Aphaenogaster ashmeadi. The sequence continues at coordinate 415,071 of NJRQ01000080.1, forward strand.
GGATTCTTCCGTTCAACGATGCTCGTTATCTATTCTTGGTTCTCTTTTCTCTTGTCAGTCCCGCGAGACGAGATGTAGAAAATAGCCTCGGTTCAACAACATCTCGCGAGAATCGAGTATCCTGCGAGGGGTCTGCGTTATTAAAGTCGTCGTACGTTTGAAACGAGAGGGAACCGAAAGCAGCTAAATGCCACATCGAGCATGGACCCCGGCACTCTTGCAGAATTTTCAAAATTCAACGCGGTCAGGGGGGATGGAAGGAGTTTCTCTACGTATGGAAAGGGGGGAGGAGGCCAGAGGGAACGGGTGGGACTAGTGAGCCTGGGAATAAAGCCTGGAGATCGGAGTCACCGACGGCTCCCGGAGCCAGTAGGAATCTCGGAATCCCCACATCGTGCTTCCGCACCTGTTTTCCGGTGCATCGAAAAAGAGGCGGGCGTTCTTACGCTCGGCGACGGACCAGGCGAGGCGAGGTAGTGCGAACGAGAAGAAGAAGAAGTGGCGAGGCGGAGAAGGCGGAAGAGAAGCTGTGAGGTGGCGGGTGACGGAGGAGGAGGAGGAGGTGGAGGATGGCGGATCAAGAGAAGGAGCGTGAGGAGTAAGAGGTGGAAGAGGAGGAGGAGGATGACGACGACGAGGAGGATGACGAAGAAGAAGGACGAGGAGGAGGAGGAGGAGGAAGAGGTAGAAGAGGACGAGAGGGATGGCCGGGGGTGACTAGGCGGGGGTAGTCCAATCAGAGCCGAGTACGGGTGGGGCAGAACACCTCCGCCCTCTCCCGCACGTTACCTCCTGCGGCCCTCCGCAACCCTCCTGGTCCTCGGAATGCGCCGGAACCAGCGCTACCTCCGAGCAGGACCACTACCATCCACCCCTTTCCCCCGCGCGGGGTTCCTACTCCACCTTCACCTCCTCCCACGTAACATAGCCTCCTCCGGAACCCCCGCGGCTCCTCCTGGCGGCTGCCCAAGACAAGTGCCCGCGAGAGATTCTCACGGCATGAGCGGGGATCGTTACGTACCACCGACGGCGAGGATATCCACGGCCGAGAGGATCTCCACGACGATTTCCGCGCGTACGCGACCCTAAAGCCTTCCACGCACGCACGAACGCACGCACGAACTCACGCATTCACGCAATGCCCGCCGCGGCTGGGAACGGCTGCGTTCGCCACTCATCAGGCCGCGATCTCTGAGGCGGTGTGATTAAGCGTCTCCGTTTCGGCTCGGAAGAAACGATAACTCGCTGGTACTCCGAAATCGTCGCAGTAAGTAACTCATCGGATACTTTCGTCCTTCAACGGATCGTGATCAAGTTCTCGGAATTGTGATTGTCTCTCTTTCTTTCTCTTCGTTTCTTTTAATAATTTACCTTATACATAGATTAAACTCTTTCATCATATTTCTAGAACTAAAAGATTTCAAAAAATTCTTGTGGTTTAATAAATTTATTCAATAATTCATTCGTATAACAAATTATTCATATAATAAAATACGAAATATAATTAAAATATTTATACAAATATTATAACAAATAAAATTTTTAACATTAGATCTTTTCTTGATCCATAAACAATCAAAATATATCAAAAATAGATACAGTTGGCAATATATAATGAATAACATTTAAAACGTAATTAATTTGTTCTCAATATTCATCAAATCTAGCAATTAAAGTTATTAGTTCATTCGCATTTATCATAAATCTTGTTTATAAAAGGTGGCAAGTAAAAAACTGTATATTTTAAACTAATATGTATATTACAGCATAAAAACAGTATTTAAATTAAATTCTCATCATTTCGTTAGTGCGTTATTTTTTTATACGAAGAAAACCTGAATAAAATGTGGATGTGGAAGGGAATAATAAAGGCTATTCGATCGTCCGATTTGAGGCCTCGAGATATGTGGAACGTTTCTTTTCACTGCATTGTTGAAATCAATCCGGAGGTGCTTGGCTGCGAAGGGTGGAAATAGTGTTTGCGCGTACGGTCGGATAAACACCTGTCGGTAGAAAGAGAGTAATCGGGTAGGGCCATAGACCGAGAAGGGAAGCAGCTTGTACATGTGCACGGATTGCTCGACCGAAACGCGAGTGATTCGATCTTTTCTGAATCATTGCGTTCGATTTGTTTCGCTAAAATATTGCCGTTGAACTCTCTCCTAGCAGTATGAGAACATGTGAGATCTTGGATCGCTCATTTCTGTAATCAATAATGTTCATCAATAATGTTCTAAATTAAGTTCTAAATTATTTCTCGTCATTTGTTCATCCTAAAACATAAGAAATATTTAATTACACTTTGCGAGAAATCAGTTTAATGTTAATTAAAATGATAACGCGGTACTTTATTTTTTATACAAAAATGCTTTATTATCATCATATTATTATCAGGAAATACTTAATAATACATTTTTTTATATTGTAATGAAAATATTTTATAATACAACATGTGCAGTGGCTAATAATTGAATTTAATAATGAAAGTTAAACTAGATGATTTTCAACGCAAAATGATTTCAAATTATATCTTCGCAATAATAAAAATTAGATGATCAAGGGGGGGAATTATGTTATCTTTATTCATGATAAACTCGGTAAAAGCATATGATACATGAAGAATATAAAATACGATACCATGTGCATTCGTGTTGACATTCAGCCGCGCTCTTGGATTTGGCAGGATATTCTTGTCAAAGTTAGTTACATATCACGTAGGAAGACAAAATGGATAGGACGTGGAAGTAGGGCGATGAGATTATCTCGGCCAATATAGCGAATGGTTCGGAATGACTGCAATTATTTCGCGGTGCGTGTTCTCGGTGCCGATTGGGTGAAACTGTCTCGTAATAAAGGGAGCCGAAGTCCTCGTTAGATACACATACGTTTGGCTATGTCTCTCTGTGCGATGAAATAACCGAGACGGGAGAGGAGCTTCATTACTAGCAGATTGCATAGTAAAAGCAGTAATTTATTTTGAGTCGTAAAATTGAACATTTTAGACGTTTTATTTCCATTTTAAAATTGCGTGTATGAGAAACCGATGAGACTTTTAGTTTTTTGTCGAGGGTTATAGTGAATGCGACGCAAAGAAGAAAGATATGATGTGCCAAGAATTCTGCAAGATGTAAAATATTATTTAATGGGAGTTTTCAATTATAATTAATTCTGTGATACGAGAATCAGTGACGTTCCAAAAATAGTCATCCATGATAGTTTCTCGGGTTATATTCGTGAAATGTTCATCGAGATTCGCGCGTCCCTTTATGCAGCGCTCTAGTGTCGGTTCTTAATGGCTCTTTATGGATCACGACAGACAGGCGCGTGTGTACGTTTTCACGAGACAATGTAGACTATAGCTACGCAGAACTTACCAGAGGAGACGCTTTATCGTGCCGGCTCGCACGTATACATTTATATTTAAGAGGGAGGACGAAACTTTGCTGACAACATGGCCGACACGACTCTGGGCTTTTCTACTCGCCACTCTCTCTCTCTCTCTCTCTCTCTCTCTCTCTCTCTCTCTCTCTCTCTCTCTCTCTCTATTTCTCTTTTCGTCGCCTCTCGCAAGGACAGCCTTTATTCTATTCTCACCGTTTCTACATTGGTGAGAACCGCCCACTTGCAGCATGCTCCGCGAAGTAATTTTCGAAAGGAAAAAAAGAGACCGTGATCCCCGTATAGTCCAACTGTTGCGACGACGCATTTGTGGATTTCCATCGGCGAATAAATGTGATTGTGCTCGAAATACACCTTGTACTTGAAATATCTTGCAATGTTATTTACGAAAATTTCGATTCGCAAGTTACGATATAATGTCAAGTATCATAACGACGAGTAAATGGAACTGCAGGGAAAATGGGTTTAATGACTAAACTTAAAGTTGAAGTTCGCCGAAGAGAATCCCAGAGAAAGTATGATAGCGTATGAGAACAAGTACTTTTCGATGACTGTGAGGGTCAGGAGAGTAAATTGAAACGGAAGTGAGCTAGCAACTTTTTCATTTAACATTCGGCTCTAACTCAATTTGCTCATTGTTCTAGATTCAAGTTGTTAAGACGATAGTTAGAGTAGCTTATTCTTTGTCACCGTAACGTATTCATCTTTTTTTGCGTGGTATACAATGTTTCTATAGTTATTGGATTTTTTTGGATATTAATATTATTTTTAAAATGTGTGAAATGATTTTTTGAGCGATATTACAGAAACGCGAGACGAAGCTTTACGTGAGTGCAGATGCCGATTCGTAAGACGCGTTCTTCGGGAACGAGTCGCGAATTAACGAGTTGGCGATCGGCAGGCTCGCGTCAAGCACGTCAAGCCATTTAAGCGCGAAGTCACGCGAAGGTGCGACCGCGATGCACGCAAGCACGTCAACGCGGCATTTCCACGAGCTTTCGTTCGTGTACCAGGTATTTGGTTAATCGGGAACGCGAAGGGATTACGGTGTTTGGGGGCCGGCAAGAATAACAGTCCGTAGCCTCAATCCGACCAAATAAAACCATATATACACACATTCACAAGCACATACACACACGAGATAAATTGAATCACCATCATCGATTCGTTTCTTTAAACAACGATTTGATCCGGAAAAGTTTGCCATTTGTTTTTTAATATAACAGTGTACATGAGTCGAATTTTTAACAGGGCAATTTAAATTTTATCAAACATGCGATATTTTTGCAAGAAAATGTTTTTTGAATTATTAACAATGATGAAGAAACAGTGCCATTGGTAAAAAAGGATAAAAGGACGTTAATCATTATGAAATTGACACGCCTTTTATTCTATATTTTCTTAACGCAAGAGTAATCATATAGCGTAGACGCGGAACGGTGGAAAATCGCGGATACCTATCTAGAAGCGAGCTTCTTGCTATCCATCATTTTAAACGATATTACGTTCTAAGGCGTCTTTTCGCCCAATCTCTCGTGCGTCTAATGTACGCAAAGCGGATTGGAGAATCAGATGGGGTTAACGTGAGCGCCAGGCGTCGTCTGAACGTTACCTTGCAATGATCCGTTGCACATACCGGGCTTTCCGTCCTCTTTTTCCTCGAGCCGTCTTTGCCCTTTCTCGAAAGTGCCGCGAGAAGGCTACGGGGGCGAGAAAGACGGGGAGAAAAGGAGCGTGCGGGAGAACGGAGCGAGCGCGGAAACTTTTCTTGTGCAAAGTACCACGCGGACTGGCTCGAGGTTATGAAATTCTGATGGCTCATAAAATGTAAGAAAATTTACAGACTTCGCCATCTTCGTCTTTCTCTTTCGCTTTCTTGCGATTTCTCTCTCTCTCTCTCTCTCTCTCTCTCTCTCTCTCTCTCTCTCTCTCTCTCTCTCTCTCTCTTTTCCTCTCTCGTCTCTTGCTTCTCTGCCTTCTGGCTTGCCGTCTTTTCGCGTTTTCTGTCGCTTCTCTTTCGCTTCTCTCCACCTCGACCTGCCCTCGTCGTCGGCGGCTTCGCGAGCTGAACGGAAGAGAGCGGTCGGAGGGGACGGCGTAAAGTTTAAAACTCGCGGCAATCGATTAGGAGTCTGGCAAAGGAGACTTCCCCCGTTCATTGCTGCTACCTTTCTTCCTCTGTCTAAAATTGGCGCTCGTGTTTCAGTTTTTTAAAATAAAATTGGACAATACAGTTTATTTGAGTAGAAATGTCGAATCTTCAAAAAATGGTTGGTCTCTCGCTGAACATTTTGTAACGCGTTCGAAGACGTTCATAAATTTCTCAAAGATAAAACGATATTGCAGCATTCTGTCATTTTTGAAACAACGTGAGCTGTTGACTTTGTTACCGGGAAACGTAACCGTTTCAAAGGATAAGATTACCAGGTCAGAGTCTATAGAGACTGCTAGGATATTCGTGGTAGCGCAAAGTCTAGAGATAGAGATAGAATCAATATTTATTCGTAGGGAATGAGAGTCGCAATATAAATACGATATTCGAGAGAACTTTACGGCGCTTGTGGCAAAAATGGCCGTATCCCTCTCGGAAACTACTTTCTCATCTATCGGAACGTTCTCTCGCTCGTAGCAGGGCTGCAGACCAACCTTAATTAACGGCAAGCAAATGAATACGCCCTGATTATTCGAAATTGCACTTTCGGTCGTCTACAGGGCGACTTCGAAACTATTTTCGTCAATCTTTATTCGTTCCTCATTTAACTCTACCGGCGGTGAAGAGCATAATTTTCCCATCTGTGTATTAGTTCTTTTTAGAGGTAAATTGTATCAATGTTCTGTCTACATTTTTAAAAAAAATTTATAGGCAATGGAATAGCTCGACGTGCCGATAGAGGATCTGAATTATACTTTATGGGACTGATTTTACCATATTTTATGTACAATAATTAATTCAAAAACCGACTGGAAATTTTCCAACGGGGAATTTCAAGGCAACGAGGCTCGCCCAGAGCTCGCCAATCTCGCGCGAATAATTATGTATAAAGGCGACGACGATGGCGGCTGGCGTTAGCGGCGTGGTAGTGGCTCGCCGCTCAAAATACGTCTAAATATTAATGAGCTGTCCCTGCCTACGGCGTGGCGCCTTCGTCTGGGCGCGTTCACGCTCTCTTCAGATAGCGTCTACGTGTGTGAGTGTCGAACGTGTCGAAAAGTGTGTGAGCGTGAGCACAATGTGATGCAAGTTTGTAATTTCGTGTATGTGCAAGAGCTGATCGATGTTCTTTGGCGAATATATTACAATCTGAGAATATTTTTGAAGATGGAGAATAATTCATTCGCATTACGTTCGAATGTTCGGTGATCTTATTTTTGGAAAACTGTAACGACTTAATTTTACGACTTCGCATCTCCGCTCGTGGATAATTCGATTGTAGCTGCCGAAATAGTTACTAGAATAGAGATTCCAATGTTTTCTACGTGAATAACAGGAGCTGCCATATTCTCGCTGCATTTCGAGGCGTTTCATGGGATTAGCACTTGCCTTGACAGTGCTAATTCGCTTCTACCTTTCCTCGTCTCTCTTCTTCTTTTACCTCGTTATTCTCTCCCTGCTCTGCCTTTCTTGCTCTCTTTCCTCATCCGGTTCTGAATCGGAGCAAAGAGGCTCTCGGCATAGGAACAACGAGGGGGCGTAAAAGGGTTGACAGGAAGAAGTTACCTGATAGTTAATACAAAGACTGTCATGTAAGATGCGCCGTCAAGCGGTAGTATCCCCCTTACTACTTCCGTCCCTGCTATCTTACCTTCCCGCCCTTTATTTTGTTCTCCTCTATTTTCCCAGGGCTCCTCCTCTTCCTAGCTGGCAGATCCTTCGGGACGGCTAATTGTGAGTGACAGTCGCAACGGGTAACGGGAGAGGGATCAACGTCACTCTCAAGAACTTCTCAAAAGCCCCGTTGACGCTTCTTCTCATTTTCAAAGATCGCTATATCTTAATGACTGACGCGTGCATCCAAAAATTCTGCTGATCTTATAATTTATGTAATAACTTGGAACAATTGGTATTGGAATCGGCAAGATGTCATGCTAAGACGGCTAACGAGAATATTTGACTGACGACTGATTGAAAGAGGTTTTAAAACATTAATGAGGTTCAATGTTCTCTTTTCAACGCGACTTTACAGATCATTTCTTGACGTACTATTTCCGAATATGTATTTATAGATAGACATAAAATCTTTCATACGATATAACTCTTATTACTTAGATCTCTTTGTTATCAGTCAATTTTGTTTTTAAAGCATTGTCGATTTGCACTCGCAAGAATATGATCTAACTATTAAAATACGCCAACTCTCGAGAAAACCCCCATTTTCGTCTCTATCGCACTCGTACCTAACAAGAAGAGCATTTCGTGGAGCACGCATCTGGTCCCCCATCGAAATGGGATGCGACCAATCTCAAGTTTACCTAGCTCGGGAGAAGAGTACGTCGGTGACTGTATTTACCATCTCTCGTAGGTACTTAATTTTGCTTTCGGAATGAAGTCCGGGGGGAGCCGTCTTTGGATTGAGGCCGGTAGGTGGGAAATGGCGTAGGTGTTACCGAAAGGTAAGAGTTGCTGCGTCGGTGGCGCGGACGCTGGTGTTGGTGGCACATTGAAATACCGGTGATATGCTCGAGTAGCGAAGCTGCAGGAAACTTCCGCCGAGTATTTTCCTGGGACTGTCTCTCACAATTAGAATTCTCCGGGGAGAAAGCCAGCCTCGTACTCGTAGACGCGGAGTAATGCGAAGATAGGTGCCTATTACGGGGAGCCTTTACCGATTTTCCAACAACAGGGGACTCCGAACATAATTTATTGTACACATAGATCCCGTTTAAAAAGTCAAAAATTTGACCGGCATACGATTTAAACCAGAGGTTGCAGATATGCTTTAACATTTTTAAAAGCGTTCTTAAGAGATTACTTTAATTATCAAAATTATCTGATTGATCTAATTTTTTAAACTGCGTGAAATTCAACACACGGTTTGAGAAAAGTATTACCTAATTTATCCCCCGAATTCTTTTCGCCGAAGCGGTTGCCAGCCGACAGAGGAAAGTGCATTGCGATCGTGAAGGTATCGCGTGACGTGCAATTCGATGGTTCCGACCGACAGCTCTCTCTCGGAATAGTCGGTTATCGGCCGAGTGGTGAGCCGGTTGGGTGTGTGTCTTTAGAAAAGCATTAGTGTCCGGAATTAATTGATCGCGGAAGGGAAGTGGATACCTACGAGCTTACATACTCCTATCTCTCTCGACCGCCCTTTCTCTCTCCCCCGTCTCTCTTTCTCTCTCTTTCTCGCTCCTATGCTCCCTTGCCGTGCAGGGTGCAGGGTAATATCGGTACTAGTCTGTACCAGTCGATGAGCCACTCGCCGCGCTTCCCCTCTTCATGGTTCCTCTTGCATCGCTCGTACACACGGGTGCGGCACAACGATATAATCTGCTACTTCGTTCCTCGTGACTTCCCTCGAATTTTTGATATCAAAGTACCTTCCGACACGTATGAATTCCGTTTTCTCTATCAGCGAACATTTTTTCGTACATTAGATGGAGAATTCTCTTTAATAATGGATAGAAGAATATGCAGTCTGAGATGCGTGATACTTAGGATCTGCGGAAACCAAAACTTACGGAAACTATCTATGTGAAATTTATACCTATGAAAATATTAATCTGTGGAATTCAATATCTATGATGTTGAACGGAAAATTAAAAAAAAATCTATATTTTTAAAGAAGATTTTTTTCTTCTATATCCAAGCAGTTTTATTGTATTCAATAAAACAGCTTTATAATTTTTGTTCTACTGCGAGTTTCCATTAAGATTATTCGAACAGTCAAGCGTGATCGCTGCTAAATATCGCATACATAATTTTCTTTGACACATATAAGGATATATAATTTTTGTAACATTCTCTCCCCTTTTTTGACTTACACCATTGCTGAGAATTCTCAATGCCAGAGGCGAAGAGGTCAGTTAGAAGCATTTGTTTGACGAGGTCGAGGGTTATTAAGCCGAGACTGTAGACCACATCAGAGCCAACCAGAAAGGCCCTTTGGCATATTTGCCTAACCTGCAACCTTTTCCTATCCTCACACACATCTTATTTACCTATCAAAATTTATCATGACAAAGAGGCAACGATCTTATTGTCCATTAGTTATGCTTTTATGTCTTTCGTTTTACTGTTAAAATGCAGAAAGACAAACAAAAACTTTTTAAAGTTGGAATCAGTGGATATTTAAACATATTTAAGTGATACAAGGAGTTTTGTGTGTGTGTGTGTGTGTGTGATGTATATGTGACGGAACGTATTCAACGTATACTTAAAATTTATAACGATAACAGTTACAGAAGTTTGTCACACATATTGATTATTACTTGCATATAGTTTTAATTGCATTAAAAAGTTCTCTCAGTTGTATCAGATGATCGGTATACTATCTGTTAATAATTTTCACTTGTCGATCAATTAAAAGTTTCGCGATATTGCTTCGACACCCTGCGCAAACATCTTTACTTTAGCGTTACGAGCATGCGAGTTACTTCATCGTTACATTAATGGAATTCACAGTTCACTCACCAGCGCGGCGCGGCGCGGCGGGTCTCTCTTCATCATTTACCACCTTTGTATCGCGCGCCGGTACACAGGATTACTCGCTCGTCGTAATCAGAATCTGCGCGTTCGGAGCGTTATTTAGAATCGTATCTATCCATCCGTCCGTGTCTAGCTCAGCAGCCCGCCAACTATCCGAGCACTTAAGCGCAATCACGAAACCAATTGGAATCGGTAAATATCCAGCCGGCGGCTGCAAAGGCGAGATTGCCGGTGGTGGAGGGCGGCCGGGCATTCGACGGGATACGGCGCGGGTCGGGCGTAAGCGTTTAGCCAGGTCGAGTAGTCGAGTTGATATCCGGCAGATATGTCCTTGAAGCATGCGAGCGTAATCACGATCAGCCGCGACGCGAGGGGATGAAGGACGGATAAACGACGGATACGTACTCTCGCACACGTTTACGTGAACGTTTCCACGCGCTTAACGTAATGGATACGCGCGTTAGTATCACCCTCTCTCACCCCTGTGCCGACCTTTCTCCTCTCACCACCCCCCCCTCTCTCTCTCGCTCTCTCCCTTGCTCTCGCTTTCTCTAGACCCGCACGCGCTTCTCGATCTCCCTCTCGTACTCTACGAATCTGCCTTTGGGCGCGATGCAAAGCCGCGGGTCCCAAGATCCGACGTGATAAGTGGTTAAACGGCAGTAAGTAAATGTTATAACCGTGCCGTGGTGGTACGCTCTCTCTCAAAGCCGGGAGAAATCGCGGAGGCTGAGTTACGAGACACGGAACGGTAATACGCAGCGAACACGCGGTACACCGAAGTGGCAGAGCGCATTATGGGATTGAGATTAAGCGTGAGGTACGACATACGCCGCTTAGATTACTCGTGTGTAACGAAAAAGGGTGATTTCCGTCCTGGTCAGGATATCCGTTTAAGTCACATCGCGCACGATTGCGAATAATAACGGCGAAGTAGGGTAGATGTACCGGTTGTGGCCACTGCGCCGATTTTGGCCACTTTCGCAATTTTCGTAATTTTTTTACTTTCAAGTTGGCTGTAGTGCGTAACAATCGAGAGAACTTTATTCTGCAAGAATTTTTGTTGATCATGCAGACAGGCAGATTAGGTTAAATTTATTCTTTATATGCAAAGAACTGTGTGGCCATAAATGGCCTTAATGTGGCCACTACCCTAGATAAATGATGCATCTACCCTAGATAAATTCTTTTCATCGTTCCAGCGAATGATAAATCGCATAAAGGTCAGCCGAACGCAAAATAACGTCGTATAACAAAACGTTGGTACGTGATCTAAGAATGCAAATTAGCTCGCGACCTCAAATGAAGCTGCTAGGAAGTGCTCGTTTAAAATGTTACTCTCTCGTTTTAGCGCGACACGGCGCGGCGCTATCGCTATCGCGCGAGCTGCATATTTACGATAATATGTAAAATTAATGATTACCACGAGTCAACTGCGAAAGTTTCGCGCGTTAATTTATAAAGGTAATATATCGTTGGACCTCCGCGGTGTTACGGCTATTGCCGGTGTCGCCGCGCGGTTATGAATCACGTCCTTTGACAGAACTAAACGTTACGGTCGCCCTCCCTCCGTCGACGATGCCGCGATGGGGAGGTCTTCACCGCCTAGACGAACCCCGGAACGCGAACGATATTGTTAACAACTCGGCTCGCCTTAAATTATGCCCGCCGGGTAATTACAGGAAGGCACATGACATTCGTGCATGGGAATAATTAATTCTCGCGATTACGTCCGCCTTCGCCTCTCCTGTTTCTCGGCCCGTTCCTTCGTCGTGCCCACGAATTTGCGCTCTCTGAGATATAAGACGGAGACTCTCGGCGATATTTCTTCATTCGTGTCATTTTTTCTGATTGCAGGTAAATAGCACGTCTCTGCGATCGAGTCGCGTTAGCCAGAACAGTTACTTGCGAGTCCCCAGTGTCTTTCTGTCGACGAGTGGTAAGTCGATCGACTTGTCGTTTTAGAATATATTTTATAGCTAAGCGAACTAACGAGATATTAATTAAATGCTGTACGTATGTGTATGTTTTTAATGTATTTTTCATTACTTGCATAAAATATTCAGTTGAAAAATATTCAGTTAAAATATTCATTGAAGAGTTATAATCAATAATGGAATTAATCTAGAGCAATTGTATTTTATATCTCTTTTGTCATTGTCTGGATTTGTCTGGTATATCTCGGATACATAATTTACGTTTTAATATTTAAAAAAGAATTCTTTATTCGAATCAAATTTTAATATTAAAAAAGGGAGTCTTTTATTTCAATCAAACTTATTAATAATCTATTATTGCGGTAGAATTTTTGATAAGTTCCGTGGATTCTTCGATCTCGCTGATACGCTCGTTCTTTCGCATTCTTGTCGTAAATAAAAAAAAATCCACAATGTAGAGTTTGAGCAGTCTCAATCGTGAGTCCGTGAAAGCGTGCTTTTTATCGATCGAAGATCCCAGAGCGATAGAGTCCGATCGTAATCGACTTCGCGCGAGGCGACGTCGATGCCGGCTCGCTTTTAAGGAGCACGAAAGTGGTCTCCGCTGCGAAACAGCGGAGGGCGAGCCAGGAGCCCGCGGGTCGGGAGTAAATTAGTAATTAGAAATCTGATACAGGTAAGGTAAGTCGGTGTTGTTTCGGCATCGCGTGGCTCTCCGCGTCGCGTGGACTCCTGCGACAGGCACGGCCTCGCGTGACCCGACGCCCCCCCATCGGGGTAGCCCTGGTCGCGGGGGCGAGCATACGGGCAATCGTTCAGAGCGGGACGGGGGGTTGGGCAAAGGGGACGCCGTCCTGGAAAACGTAAGGGATGACAATTATGCCCTACAGGTAATTGCCGGGTTGCAGCTAAACGGAGCGCACGCCCCGGCTCGCCCTTCCGCGCCACCTGAAACGCGAGCTTTCGCCAGAAAATCATGGGCTTTAAAAAGCGTCACGCTCCTCGGTGCTCTCCAATTTATCGCGGTTTTCGCCCCTTCGCGGCCCCTGGTGCAGTAAGAATACTGCGCGCCGCATTGATTATTTAACTTTTCTGCGCAGTTGATGCGTGCCATCGAATTTCTGTTGTCGCGTACAGATTTTACACACATATCAATTTTACTTTTCTTTTATTTTCACTTACTAAAAATCGTCTTTAAAATATCGCGAGAGAAGTTAATTTATCGTACTAATGAAGCGATAATCAATAATTTTTCGTAGTCTTGTTTAAATAATAATTATAGCATATACATAAATTTCTTATATAGAGAATGCATATCATCGTTAGAATTTGGAAATAGTTGAATATAGCGCAGTTAGAAAATGCATGTCAAATGAATAATCTTTTTATTTAAATAGTTATATCTTTTTTCTGGGTTTGTTATATTTAAACGAAATGTTTGTATAAACGACCTAACTGGCAAGAGTTTATTCAATAAGTCTTCACGACGTTTCGACCATGGGTTTTGGTCCTTTTCAAGTGATCTATAGATTTGGATACAAAGATACACACATCAATATCATGTTTACATTGTACAATGCATAAATAAAATGTTAGAACAATTAAAATTAAATACAGATAGGATAGATATAAATAAAGATAAAATAAAAATAAAAACAAAAATAAGAATTGTTATATTTAGTTTAAATTCTTTCTCTACATATGCGTTATATTTATATTACTTACAGTGTTTACGATATAAATAAGCGTAAATATCAAATCGCGGAACTTATGCAGCGAATTTAAACGTTAAAACTACATTTCTATTCTTCTTTGTTAGCTCTCTTTCGAACGTATGTTTGATTCTATAGAAGCGTCCTAAGTCTAATATTATGACGTAGTGCGTTCACTTTGAACTCGAGTACGCATGCTTTTACATGTGTATGTAAACCGTAGAAATCGTAGAAATATTAATAAGGAAGCGGGTCAAGGAAATTGCAGCTTATGGCCCAACGTCGTTCATTCAACCAGGAATTTCTTATCATTTATGTTGGAAAAGAATATCCATTAATGGTTTTGAAATCGAACTACGGAGAAAAATAGAGCATCTACTTGCATCATGTCGTTTCGAGAACTGTTCAGTTTGCTCCAGTTTTGCAATGAGGATAGGATCATTTTTTTCTTATAATTGTCTTTAACATTACAATGCAACGGAAGGTTCAAAACATAGCAATATATAACCATTTTAGAGAAATTCTGCCGATAAATGTTAAAATATCGGCGTGCAGTGCTTTCGTGCAATATTATTTATGTATCTGATCATTTTCCTTCGGAAAACAGAATCTTACAGTTGCAAACTTCCGTCGAACGCTTTTACCAATATCGTGAAGCATATAGCTCGGCATTCAAGCATCACTCAGGCGAACAGGCATGAGAGCTCGAGGAAAGACGGGGGTCAGAGGTTGCGGAGCATCGGGGCGTGTCGCGACGACAACGTTGCGAGGCATTCTCGTATCCGCTTTCTCCGTCGTTCCCTTTGACGACGGCGACGACGACGACGACGACGACGACGACGACGACGATCGTTCGGAAAATTAGCTACAAATGTGTGTTATTTTGCTGGTAGAACGGCGCACTACGGGAGCGCATACGCCCGGCATGCATTATGCACGCGGTCCCTGTAGAGGCTGCCGGCCGGCCGACGCTTGTTTCGCACGCGCTTTTTCCCACGTGCTTGTAAGCCACGTAGCCCGATCGGGCTATGCCTTTATCTAGCGGCGTACGTATCGCAGAATGTCTACGTGGTGTGGAGGATGCCGGTCTCTATACACGTCTGTCTGTCACCTTTACACTAGCTCGACGCGGCCGATTCTACGTCTCGGCCACGTGGCTCGTAAAGACAGACCGACATAGGCTTGCGTCGTCGCGTACGGGCTTGCCCACGACGGTATCGCGATCAGTGTGTTTTAAACCTTGGCACGCTTTGTTTTGGCTTACGTGTCGTATGTGTTCGGCAATTTTCGCGCCAAACTAATTGCGATTGACTTACGTGTCCATCGAGTGTCCATGATGATTAGAACGCAGGCATTTTTTAACTGTAGTTACAGTGATTCTAAGTGATAGTATTCCAAGATGCGTCAAATGTGTTATATTCGCGGATATACATGATTAAAACAATTTCATAATAACAATCGAAGATGTTAGATCTCGTTCTTAGAGCTTCGTCGAATTTAATGTCCGAAGAAGTATCTGTATTATCGTGATGTAAGTATTAACTGTAAAGCACACACGTACCATTAATTTTAAAAATTAAAAAACCCAGTTAATTGTATCGAGTGAAGAGTTTGAGGCAACAACATGATAAATTATACGAAGCAAGTTTTAAAAACGAACAAGTGAAAGACATAATGGCTCACTAAATGATATGATTAAACATACCATATTGCATATTCTTTTCCAAACGTTAGAATATTTGGTCGTTTAGCCTGATTTGGACTTGTACATACGTGTGCGCGAGGTAAGGAGACCCCACACGGTTTTTCTTCGAGTGCCTTAGCGTGTTGCTGCCCTGAGACCTGCAATTAATTTTATATTTTGTTGCCGCGCACCAAGCTTGCGGACATTTAAAAAGGGCTTCATGTCTGCTGCTTTCCGTTCGTGCACACGTTGGTCTTGCGAGGGGAGCGACTGAAAAATGGGAAAAAATGGGCGCGACGCGCGGTGTGATGTCGTGTCGTTCGAGTGACGGTCGCATGCCAGCCAGAGAATTACCGTCGAGTGGCTAGAGTTACCGGCGGGAGAACACGTATAGAGCCTGACGCGTTCGCATGACGGATGTCGATTCGATAGCTCGATTTCACCCGGCTCGCAATTCCGATGCCACTCCGACACCCCGGAGAAATTTTACACCGATCGATCGCGATTATCCTTTCCTTGCTGGCCGCCGGAAATGCGCTGGAAATCGTCGACAAAATCCAGATATTTTAATGCGATTCAGTCGTCCGTGATATTTTTCATGCAAAGGAATCGATAACGTTCAATAGTCTTTATGAATGTTGAGAGTTTATACACGAAAACTAATAAATTTTAATCCCTTTTTACTAGAGAGTTCATGCGGATCTGGTCGTATTTGTGCAGTTTTTTTTTAGTAATATTCTGTTTCTGGAAATAATAGCTGCAAACACAGACATAAGGCTATATAGCATGAAGCTTACAAGTGACAATCGACGATACAAAGAACGCGAGATAACAGAAGGGTTATACGCTTTTAAACCGCGGTTGCACAGCATGGACGATGCAGTATTCATTAAAATAAGGTCAGAAACGGTATTATTAGGACGATTATGCGCGTTTACGAGCGCCCTTCGGTAAGACGACGAGTATTCTTTCGCGTGAACTCTACTGGCGGGATAGGGTTACTCTGTCCTGCGCATGGAATCGCGAGCTTGCATGGTCATTATAAAGCCATTAATCATATAAATAGGGCGAAGGAGGCAGGACCGGAGGGTGGTACCCGTTGTTCGAGTGAGGACGGTCAAGTCGAGTGAATTATCGATAACGCAGACCTTCGAGTTTCCTGCAGCGAGACCGACGATACGCTCGCGCCTATCAATTATTCGATCTGCGTGTGCACCCTTGCTCGTCCCTTGAAAACCGCCCTTTGCCAGGCACTACTTATATTTTGATCTACCGGAATCGAACTGATCGATAACAATATGAATTGGACCTAATGTTGTAATTCAATTCACGTAACCTCAAGTGATTCACCAAAATAATATTTCGTGATGCTATAATTTGCACTTTATTCGATAAAAAAGGTAATCGCAGATTCTTTATATGGGCAATTTGACATTCACTAAAACTAGGATTGGATTAAAAGTATCTATGTGCCTTGCACTTATAGTTTGATTTTTTCACAGATTTCGAGTATTTTTTAACGTTGCCTACACGCGCGAAAATATTCGAGAGTGCACGGCTATATTACGGGATAAAGTGAATCATTAAGTTAGCGACGTGGACTCACTTCTTCAGCGTTGTACGAAGATGCCCTACTCTCAGACAACTCTTAGACAGAGGATGAGGAGCGCTGCGGCGGGAATCGTGGGCTGGGGCGGGGATTACTCATCCGACCGAAAGGAGATTCCACTAAGCTTTCAGATTTTACCCTCTTAGCCGACCAAGGATTATAAAACGCAAATACGTCCCGTGATTAGTGAGGATAAAGTAAACATCGGCCCTCCGTCGCGGTTGTTGCTCGTGCGAAATACTCCGGAGAAGGCGACGACGCCACGAAAAAATCAAGGAAAATAGAGTGACACCCCTAACGCCTTGATTTACCCCTGAAATATGAATATAAGAATCCCGCGTGTATATATACTTAATCTTTTAGAAATTAGATGTTGCGATTAATATGAAACATTTAAGTTGGACAGACAGAAGGACTCATATAATATAGTTTTAAAGTAACAACACAAAGTAAAAATTAATTTGTTGGCGAAATGTTCGTCCGAAGAATTGTACACTTAGATTGCGCGAATTTATATCGGTACTAAAACATTATACAACGATTCAAGATGTTTTTCGCGTGTTATCCGTCTTATGTTTCTGTACGATATGATCGATTATCTCCTCTCCATTATGACGACGATTGTTTTTGATGGATTGGACGACTTTGGAGTTATCGATACCTTAGATGTTCGTATCGAAGGCGTGGCGGGCCGAAAGGGATCGAGTCCGAAATTCGATATAATTTCGAGGGTAATTTCGAGATAGCCACTTTACGCGGATAAACTGTGGGAAGATAGAACTTTAGAGCGCGGGGAAGCCTCAAGCATCCTACGGAAGTCTGGCTCTAATTAAGCGGCCCCTACCCCTGCCACGGCTCCTTCACTCATCATCTTTCATCTCGCTCTGCTTGCCCCACCGTCATCCTCTTCGGCTCCTCGGCATCCTCGCGGAGGTCTGAGGTGAAGGTAAGCATCCGTCCCGCGTGTTATCATATTCCTGATTGTTATGTCTTCGCTGACGATACCCTACTGCTCATGTTTTCTCTCTCCGCTACTCTCTTTCCATCTCTCTTTCTCCTCCCCGCCTCTTACCATAATTTCTTTTTCTCTCTCTCTCTCTGTCCCGCTCTTAAATTATTCGGCTCAATAATTTCTACTCTGCAAACGCTCTTCCGACGATCTCTTTCTACGTATCAGTTTCGTCCGCGCTGTGTTTCGCTTCTTCATGGCTGTCTGGCAGTACAAGAGAGCACGAGCTCCTAATTAAATTCCACTCTTTCCTAGTGAGCCTTTTTTTTAGGTTTTCTCAACCGCACCTTAATTGCGCGGGAATCGAGATGGCTGTTGCCCTCATCAGCCACTCGGCACCGATTCTCCGTTCGCGTTTTCCTTTTCTCTCTTGCCTCCTGTAGCCTGCTCTCTTAATTGGCGCATAATTATGTAAACAATTCCGACGTCGCTTCCCGACTCCGACGCTTAGCCACAAAGCTACTCCTGTCCCCCAACACTGCAAATCTCAAAATTAGCTCGAAATAAAGTTTCTCGATTCATTAGTATACCAGTATACAACACGATTCTCTAGTATATCAAGAACAAGAAGTTTACATGAATGCTACAAATTGATCAATCTCATTGGAATATATGTCAATTTGATTGTTGTATATTGTTTGATAATATTAATTAATTAAAAATATGATTAAGCGACGTGCGTAAATAAAGTTAAAAAAAAGTCAAGAAATAATTTATGATAAGATATTATATTGAAGTATATTATGACGGATATTTTACGGCATATAAGTTAAGGATGATGAGTTATTCGTTTAATCATATTGATATTTTACGGGTTTATTGCTCGCGACTGAAGATTAACAAAAATCCAGCGCGGCAATGATCTATTTACGACGGATTGGGGGTTGGTTGAACGAAAGGCGGGTGGTTCAGCAGGGTGAGCAGGGGGTGGCAAGGGGGAGAGTGAGCCGTGCTTGCGGCAACATTATCTAAAATTCAAGCTGTAATTACTTTGCTGGGCGGCGCTCCGCTTGATTTATAGTCATCGCGCGATGCAGCTGCGTGGGTGTAAGTAATTAAAAATGTACCATCGCGTGGAACGGCACCCTCCCCCCCATCTCGTAGGAAGACGGTTTAGAGCGGGGATCCGAGGGTGTGGGAATTGGGGATTGCTGCTTTTCTCAAACCTCGTGTATCGTCCGTGTATCGCGCAACGAACGAAAATAATCGACTGAAAATTTTGGCTACGATTTTCTGGGCAGAATTAAAGCGGAGGGTAAAGGAGGTACATCATATATTCAGTATTTTAAAATTACCGATTTTCAAATTTGTTTGATACTGACATTTTAGCATAATACATCGATGTTCATTTACAAATGGTTTTACGAAACACGCGCTATGAAGTTGTTGGCGTACATCATATAAGGGAAATCATAATTTAACTATATGGATAATTATAAATTCGTAAAAATTTATCAATATTTCTATTTTCTTTTTACGTATTTTTTTACGTTACTATTTCTTTTGAAAATTATTTAACTTACTGCTCTATTGTTTTGTGAATAGAAAGAAGAAATTCTGTTTAAGTGCGAGAGATTTGTTCGTCAGGCTTTAAGTTATGAATAGAAAAATAATAGATATTGTTATCTTGGAATACTGTTCTTGTTCCAAGATAACGACGAAAACAATTAACTATTTTCTTCTTATAATGTACAAAAAAATCAGATAACTTTTTATGATTGTTTTATAGACTGTACGAAATTGAATCTCAAGCTTGAAAACATGGCCTCCTGCCAAAAATCGACCGTAACTAGCAGCTCGCCCTTATGCGATCGTATTTTTCGAAATGCAAGCGCGGTTACCATTTCTTATGCAATCGGTAACGATTAACCGTCCTCAGATACGACGGCGATCAATTTAGCCCAGAGACCGAAGGTGGCTGTGGCGGTTAGTTGGCACAGTCTCCAGGTTAATTGGCCATTCATGGTTAATTTAGTCCGGTGTGAGCCCGTAAGGCGGTAGAGACGACCCTTTCGACCCTCGAGAGACCGACTCGTCGATTTCGCATTCGTCTCGTGATAGAGTAGGTGAATCCCATCAATCGTTGGTACCGATTTGGTTGGTCGGGATGTCCCCGACTCCCCGTGATTCTCGGTCGTCGCAATTGCTGTCGAAAACGATTCGCGGACGCGCCCGCGCGGCGCGTATTAATTAGACCGGTTTCACTAATGAGTGCACGAGTAAACGGTTCGTGACCGTTCCTTGAGCGGCGGCACGGCGGACTTGCGAATCGTAACAGTTGTTACGGCGATAGCGGCCTCGAGCGAGGTAAGAGGTGAAATGCAGATTGGAGAAAAACGTTACTGAGACTGATGAAGCGGGAGAGCGCGGTCGGGACGGTTTCGATTCGAAAGTTCGGTACTTTTGCGTATGTTCTCCGCCGTGCGATCCGTTTTCGCGGGTAATTAAGAGAGCTCTAACGAATGGCCGCGTTTTTAACGACCGCTGCTCGCGCTTCCGCCGGATTTCACGTATTTTTGAGAGGAATTTTTCGATGTCCAGAATAACTCGCAGGGGAGATATTTGCGCAGTACATTGAGTTACGTCAATACTTTGAATCACGAATTAGCCTGTGATTTGATAGACATAGGGCGAAAGGAAACGAAAGGAAAAGATGGCAGTTTGTGAAACACTTATTGATGTCAAATTACTGATATTAACATTTATAAGTGTTTTTTTAGAACATAAGCTTTACTTGAACTGAAATAGATGATTGAGAAGTAGAATAAAGAACTGATACACCACATAATTTGCAGCTATCTTGACATATATAAGTTATGAATAACTTTGTTCTCGCCAAACTTCGTCAGCGTACAAGAAATTAAATAACGTAGCGCCGTAAGGTATATAAGTAATATGCAATATAACTCTTCGAAATTCGAATTTGAATTCGCAATTGTCGGTTAGGGAGGAGGGGATAGTTGCTCTCGCTTTGGCGACGTAGAATTCAAGAATACCTCGGGGAGATTACTAATGCGGGCTAACTACGGCCAGGACCTCTAAGACGATGTCGGAGGATCTCCCAAGGAAACTCCCAGTCGTTATTGCATTCTCGTATGAGGGTGGCTGCGAGATAGGACGAGAGAGAGAGATAGAAAGGAAGGTGGAGGTTACGAGAAGGGCGGGAGTTAGACAGTGGTGTACGTGGTGTTCGCGTTACCTATAACCTATTCCGGACGCGTCAGCGCATGAATGAACTTCTCCCGGTGGTTGCTTATCCACTTTCGTACGTGTTCCTCTAAGCGCGACCTGCGACGGACTCGCGCGAACCGTCTTCCAAGTTATTACTTCGTCGGAGGATCCGCGATTCTGTAGATTGCATGTGTACGCTCGTTCCGCGTCTACTCTTCTATGGATCCTCGCGTAGTCGGGGAAGACGAGCCTTCGAGACTTTGAATCGACAGAGGCAACTTTGTTGCTGCACCGAAGACACAGTTGGAATCTATGCATAAGTCGATGGGACACGAAATTTGGAGGCATCAGATGCATCGAGCATATCGTTATCGTGACGAGAATAGTCTCTCGACATACATTCGCTGGGTTTTAATGAAAACTCGAAGACGGTTATTCCAGTATAGCAGCTTGAACTTAGCTCGAATCAGCTCTCTTGTGCTAAAAATTTGCTTTTAAGAATTCTGAAATTCGAAGCTGAAATTAAAATTTCTAATACTATAACGAGTTTCAATATAAGCGTAGTAATATAAACGTTGTATAATAATTATGTCATGGTTCTCTACACGCACTATGATGTTTGTTACTGCTCGGGCTTGCGAACTAACTTAATCATTAATATTGCTCGAGTCAGAGTGGTCAGGACGTAACTCGGGTTAATGATTGGATGGTCAGGCAAGCCGAGTCTATCCTTATGCGAGGTCTTGCGCGTGTCTGACCAGATCCAAAATCGGAATGGGATAGGCGACCCCAGACGCCGCAATTCACACATTGAATGCCATCCGGATCCTCGGCGTCTATACCCACTTCGAGACCCTCGTCCACGGTTTCCTCGTCGGTTGCGTTATCTCGTATCGGGAGGAGAAGGAGGGAAGTCGGCGGGGAAACCACTTTGGTAATCTTCGAGTTTACAAGACGCAAACAGCTTAGGTGGTAACGCACCGATAAGATCTGAGTTTCTCCTTTCCCGATATACCACTGATAGCCGTCGTTAGGCCGCGGTTAGGACTTCAGCAAACCTCTATAGAGCCTGCGCCCTTTGGCCCAGTCCGTCCGATGTTTTGCTATCTGGCATCTTGTGTACCTTGGTCAGTGATAAGGAATCTTCAGGTTCAATATTGCTTACGTTTGAAGATCTCTTGCTTCACGAGAAGTTCAACACTGCATTAAATTGCTGCGATTTAATAGCTCATGTGTGTATTAATGAGTAAAACTTTATTTCCAAAATTCCGATTTATATGGTTAAAATTACATACAGTCTTATCTTAACTGAACGAATGAGTGAAAAGTAAAATTTTCTTGATATAAAATTTTTGTAATTGATTGCAAGGATAGAACGGTTGATGTTCTTGATATTACAGTGCAGGGGTTGTCTTTGCAAGTCATTCGGGAAAACTGGTTATTACACAGGTGTTTACTTCTAGACACATCTGTGATGATTTCTTTGACCCATGTGGAAGCTGTTCTGCCATTCTCTCTTCGAAACATCTCTATAGATTATTTTTTAAAAATCTTTTTAAAAAGTTTTGAATTAATGATTGAATTTTTTAGATATTTTTGTAAGATATTAGGGTAACTCTGGTATTTACGCCGCAGAAGTCAGAAAAAATAGAAGAAGTAAAGGTAATTTGCTCGCAACCACTCTGTTATGTGTCTTTATGCCATATTAGTATTATGTTGTGATTTCTGTTCTTTACTGTTAATATTAACGAAACCATCGTAAGTTGAATCGATTTTTCAATGTATTAAGTAGCGCGATCGTGTATTACGACCTACATAAAATGATTACTGTAAGGAATGTAAAAGGCTTAATGGTTATTTCACGATACATAAGTGCAGAGGGATAGTAAAGGATGGAATACAGCAAAATACAAGTGCATAGCTCTTGTATTCTTTGTTTAGCTTGATATCTTGTATATCCCACCTGTTTGGGATATACGGCATTTTTAGCGTGCGGGATTTATGCCGTAGCACAAACGCTCTGTAGTCTAGAGTCCTAAAAAGTAGAGAGACGCGAACTTGTTCTCACTTCCTGATTGGTGGTTATAGCCACCAATCAGGCCCGCAAAGATGCAAGATTATTATTATGTTTCGTGTATTTGTTTATTATTTTTATACTCTAATAAACTTTTTACACACATTTATAAGCTATTGTATATCATTTTATTGCCTTATTTATAAACATTATTTGTAAATTTTTATAAGGCGTATATCCTACCTATGAATAATCATATATCCCACCCCTATGGGATATATGGCAAAAATGCAAGGGTTTCTAAAAGTTTTTTTGTTAAATACAAGGAATAAATATTTCATATTTCTAATTTTTTTTATGGTAGTAGACAATATAAAGTATTTATTGGTATAATTCATTTGGCTTAAACATAGTAAATAGTGCTTGATAAATTAAGTTTTCCTTAGATGCGGTGTATATACCGGAGTTACCCTATAGTTTAATATATACAGCATTCTGTTATTTTTTCATACTAATTTAATATTGTTTGTTGTAAATAATCTTTTAACGACAGTTTAATATTATTCATTTTAAACAAGGTTTTCAAAGGCATATATTTTTAAAGATAATCGCATTGCTTGCGTGTAATTCGCCTTAATCGCCGAGACAAGCTTACTAAACCACGCGACGTTGTGGGCTTTGAGTTTAATATATGCCGTAAGCCGCAAGAAACCTCCTCGGTATGTCTCGCGGTGTGTGCGAGAATTTATCCCACGGTGGCGTTCTTTTTCCCATTACCAAATGCAAATATGGGTCTAATTTTAATTTTACGTGTATTAAAATCCGGAATCTCTTGGTTACCCAGCTGACGGAGGAGAAGACGAAGAAGAGGAAGAAAGAAGCTCGCCATTGCGGGATAAGAAAGGATCGCGCAGGGTTGCTACTCTGGAGGAGTGGGGAGGAGGGTTCCGTTGGGATTAGTTGGAAAGCGATTTCATCCTCGTGGGTGGTTGCAGCGAAGAAAACGTTCTCTCTCCCTCCACTCTCACCGTGCCGCCTCGCCTCGCTTTGGCGGAAAGCCGGGTGAAAACCAAAGCGCGAAATTAGAATACAAACCCATCAGTGGCGGTGTTGGTAACGTTAGGAGCTCTCGTGAGGAGAAGGATAGAGCGAACGAGCGAGTGAGGGAGAGAGGAGAGAGGAGTCGAACCGAGACAACAGACAGATTTCGAAGGAAGCCGCGCTTTCGACGAGACTCTAATTTACATACGCTCCATAAGATAGCGGGGAGCATAAGAGAATCCGCGCCATTCCCCCGGAAAATACTGTAATTGGTTGAATCGTTCGCGACGAGGGACGGAACGCGAATTGTGAGATGTACGCATCGTCCAGACTGATTTTCGAATCTCTCTGTCTCGAATCTAGTTTCGAGATTAAGAAAAGTAGATTCAATGTCAAATCGAAGGAAAATGATTATACGACGTGTAACAGAGTGGGAATTAGTTTATCGCGCAGTCATTGTAATTCACGTTGTGATATTGAGTAGCAGGTCTTCTTGGCGCTAATGGACGTTTATTGCGATTGCTGCGACAGCTGTGTTCGTTCGACCGGCAATCCGGGGGCCAGGTGGGCAGACAAAGAAGCCCGATCCTCGGTTACGGAGAGCAGGTCCAGACGGAAAGTTTCCAGGAGCTCGGAAGCCTAGACGACCGGCGGGAACTTTGGTTCCTGATGGTTGCTTGGTTAGCTGGAAACTCGGTGAAGCCCAGTCAGCGTCCTAACGGACCACGATCCACCCCGTAGTCGAGGTCGTCGATGGCGTTCATGTGCACGCGATTCTCCTCCTTGTTCTCGCCTCTCGCTCACGTCGACGATAATTACCGCGTCGACCGCTTTTGTCCGACTCGGACCGCCAGGGTTTCCTTCTGCGCGTTCGTGGACGCCTTTGTTGGACGGTAAACGGAACTCCCTGCGCGATTACAGTCACCGCGGATGAGAAGAAAATTTCCAGGCCAAGCACGAACTTGGAACAAGAGTTGTCTTCCGAGCGATCGAAACCTGTAACGCATGGAGGTTGTTAGTTATTGGAAAATTTTGTCGCAATGAACCTATCGAAGCTTCAAATTAAGTTTGTTCTACTGAAACTTTGTTATATTGTTTAGTCAATAAGCGACAGTTGAAGATGCAGTGAAATGTAATGAAAAATTTCCTCTATTAGTACTCAACACGTTTGTATCTTTTACATGCATATTTTTTAAAACTGCTTTGAACAATCAAGTTAATTTGTGAAGTGTTGGAAAAATTTCTATATTATCATAAAATACATTTGCGAGTATTTTTATATCGTTTCTAAAAAAAGAAGAAAAACGGTAGTCATATCAAGCAATTACTTTGTTTTCTCGTCGAATATTACATGCAAAGCTTTATCGGACCTGACATACTGGCGCGAAATATGAGAAGCATCCGTGAGCACGGTGTTGCGTGCAGCATAAAGTATGCATCTGGAAATATATTTCGGGGAAAACGGCTTTCTCTTCCCTCCGGTTTACCGAACAGACCGGGGGTATGAGATAATAGTCGCTTACCCCGTAAATATCCTTCTACGCGTATGGGTCCGTATCTTATAAATAAAATAGTGACTCTTAAAAAATAGGGGAGTATTATTAACTCGCATTAGAGGGTGGTCTTTCACTGGCGTCGAGGCTGGTTGTCCCCCTTCCCTCCTTCCTTCGCTTGCCTCTATCGAGGGTTGGGATCACATCGAAGACGCAGCTGATGCCGTGGCACCGCAGGCTCGTAAAATAATCCTCCGCGCGGCGCAACGGATTAAGAAAGTGGAGAGGCGCTGCGTGCGTGCGAAAGAAGCGCTTGCAGCGAGAAAAGACGGTCGTTGCAGAGAACCAGCAGCCTCCGTAAGCCGTAACGTAGCGATACCCTTCAGAAGTTCTCCAACGAAACGTAAGCTCCGTTGTTTAGTTGAATCGTTTAGTTTCTCGAGAAATTTGAGTTATCCCCTAAATTTTTTCCAATCGGAGGAAATGAAAAAGACACTCTGTGTACAAATTTATATTCAGAGTCGTAAATACTTATTCAGGAGAAAGATTATAGGTGCACTTCTTCGAATTCGGTTATTTTTTACTATTGCTATAATATTCATTATATCACGTACATAATAATAATTCGAAATTACACATTATTTTTCTTTTGTACAAGCTTTTAAATAATCTAGATGTGCAGAAATATATTATAATAAATATACTATAACATAATAAGTATATAGGCAGTAGAAATATGGCGAAGATGAGGATTGCTTTGCTCAATAAGTGACGATAGCGGCAGGAAGGGACGCTTTTCCTTTCTAGGCTTCAGCGACAGTCGAGATATTCCGTCAGTGGATCTCTGAAGTCGTGACGCCGGGTGATATGATCTTTTAATGGTCGCTTTGTGGCTCGATCCATCGCCGAGATCTAAGAAGGCTGGCGGTTGGCTGGCACAAGCTTCTCTACCTTGTCGTCTTTGTCGTGCAAGCACCAGGAACGTGACTACTTCCCTTTACATGGTGTCTTCTCCCTCGCTCCTTGGTCGTAACCTCGTCCCTCCCTCTCGTTAACGAAGCGAGAGGACCGGCAGACCGTCCGACCGACCGGCGGCTGTGTCGGTGCTTAATTTTCCCCTCGTAATTACGCGGGTAGAGCGCGCAAGACGAAGACCAAGCATTGTACGAAGGAGGGTGCAGACCATGGGGAACTAGCTCGTATATCCGACGTAGCTACATGCCTACCCGATGTGTAGAACTCCTGTCGAACCTCCTCTGCTACAGAGTAGGACGCGACAAATTTTAAAGGCGATTACTGCATTCTCGCCGCTCCGATTTTCTGTACAAAAAAAATCTGATTTTATTTGAAGAGCGATCGAAGAAAACTTTAAGGAAAGAAATTCATGAAAAAGCATTTTGTCATTATCAATATATTTCTTGTAAGTTGAATTCACACACACACACACACACGCACACGCACACGCACACACACACACACACACATTAAAAAGAAAAATAATTAAAAATGAGAATAATGCATGCGAATCTCCGATCTTTTATTAAAAATTAATTATTCAATATAAGTATATAATACAGGGTGTCCCAGAATTCGCGGACACGGAATGCACAGCGTGATTGTCCGTGTCAAAAGTAGCAACTTTTTCCTCTGGCAAAATTGCGTCTGAGCACTACTAAAATGTTCTCTTATTACGTAAGTATTCAAAATAGAGATATTTTTAGATATCATGCATAATTTTTATAAAATCTTTAGCGAAATATGTAGTAAAATAGTATACACACACGCTCACGCGCCACGCCGTGCGCGCGCCGCCTCTGATTCATGCGTAACTTAGAGTGCTCATTCGTTAGCTTAAAATTGCTCTCATTTAAAAAGTAGTGCTCAGACGCAATTTTGCCAGACGAAAAAGTTGCTACTTTTGGCACGGACAATCACGCTGTGTATTCCGTGTCCACGAATTCTGGGACACCCTGTATATTAGTTATAATGCATTGTACTCACAAGATCACTTTTTATACTTATTGTTATTAGAATATTATAATAGAATATATATATAGAATTTTCAGAAACGGTTTCAATATCTTTTCAGCTCACAAATAGGATTTAATCAAAAAATTTTTGTAGAACAATAAATACGAAAGATTTATTTCTTCTGATTGAATTTTAAAATACATACGAATTATCGTTCTACAATTTTAATAAAATAGAATAACATTACAGATTTATTCTTATATTCTATTTTCTCTTCCTAAATAAATTCAGCTCACGAAACGTATATTAAAAATGGCAAAATGCTGTTTTGTAATTTTTTTAGGATTAAATCATTAAAGAGACTAATTGCTTATTAGCTAATTGATAGATCGGTAAAATGAAGGTGGGTTCTATAGTCGCGTATATTTATATGGCGCGACAATCTTGGCCATGGCGACTACAGGGAAGGAAAGCAGACTGGCAGCCCGGGCTCGGCTGGGCGGTCGCATGAATTGGCTATTAGTAGTTCGAAACAGTATACTCTAATGGCGACCTGTTGGCCTTTGCCCGCGTCGTTGGACCCACCCACACCCGTTCTGCCGGTCGTCCTTCATTAGTGCGAAGCCTTGCCTGACAGAGCGCGACGGTGAATAGCGGCGTGGCTGAGTTTAAAAGCCATCTTCAGTTTGACGAAATGGACAAAGTGTTCCGAGGGTAGTCTTCGACTGGAACTATTACCTGAAAATTGCTATCTTTGATGGTCCTGATGGCCTATTGTCGCGACGATGACAAGTTTTGAATCTATGTGATGCAAGAGGTAATAAGTATTTCTTAACCAATCGCGTTTATGTATCGCCTTATTGTTTCGGAAAGGCGGGAAATGATAAAGTGCTGGCTTCCATATCCTCGTTGCAAAATTTCTTTGTTCGCCGTGAATGCAGCTTCCTCTGTGCTGTGCGACGTTGCAAAATTCCTCGAATTGTTCGCGCTGCTTCAGCTATTTTTGCAGACCGGCGCAAGATGTTAACCAGAGCGGAAGAATCTTTTTAAAAGAATGCAGGCGGAGCGGCAATGCAATCCCACCCACGAGCCAAGAAAAGACAGGATGAGAGGTTGAGGATTTTCTCAAAGGGTTTCCGTTCACTCGTTCGCCCTTTGTTTCGTGATGCCGGCTTCATAGCGGCGAAGCTATTGACTCGTTCTGCCTGGCATTTCCCTCTTTTCTTTGATTTCCCCTTTGTAGGAAGACACGCGGAGACTCGATAATGGCGCTGAAATATTATACGGCGAATCTGTTCGCTGGGCGATTCGAATTCCGCTCGAGCAATTCCAGTGTAGAAGAAATAGATATGGGATTATGACATTCGTATGATAATTATCTCATTAAGCCGCTTGACAAGCCGATCGAACATCTTTACGTTAATCTAAAATTTATAATATTTCTTTGCACAAAATGGTCTATAAAGGACAGATTAAGAGAAACGCTTGCTCCGATTGTAATTCTATAAGATAATCGGCTCAAACATGTATATGTGTACTCATCATACGCTACGTTGAACCCTACGACATCTCATATAGCTATTCCTCTGTTGCCTTAGATCAATGTTTTGTGAATGATGTCGCTTGTGGATGACGTGGGATTTTACTGCTGACGTTCCACAGTGCGTCAGCTATTTTCCATGCTGCGGCGAGCGATCGGTCGGGGAATTTCTATTTCTGTCGCGCAATGTTTCCTCGAGCGAATCGCGTTCACCTCCATCGTAGGATCTCGCCAGGATGAGAGCATTTCATTGCTCTTCTTCTCTCTCTCTCTCTCCGCTCCGGTCGTTACTCCGATAGAATCCAAAATCCTGGCGTTTCCATCGTCCTGCCGTGAGTCTGGCACTCCTTAAATCGAAGCGATGTCTAGGAGATCCCTGCAGCGCCGTCCTACAGGGTTCTCTACGCCACCTCGAGAACGTCCGCGGAACGGAGTCTTTGCAATACGTCCTCAGCACAGCCAGCGCTACCCTTTCTCTTAACGTCCAAAGTTTTCAAACTACGACATTCAATGGGGGCCGTCGTATATATGGTACACCCCCTTGACATCCCTCGCATCGTCCGCTCGTCCGTTCTTCCTGTTCTCTCC
Organism: Aphaenogaster ashmeadi; assembly: GCA_003063805.1. Classification (NCBI taxonomy): domain Eukaryota; kingdom Metazoa; phylum Arthropoda; class Insecta; order Hymenoptera; family Formicidae; genus Aphaenogaster; species Aphaenogaster ashmeadi. The sequence continues at coordinate 444,885 of NJRQ01000080.1, forward strand.
GTGCTTCCGCCTCTCTTTTCACCGGCCTCCGCCACGGCCGAAGCTGAAGCTGACGCTCCAAAAAGCGCTGGAGTCCGAGAATTGGCTCCGCGTGGAGACCAAAACAGTTTTATGGGAACGCGATGGCCCGGGGAATTTCATTTATCGGTGTAGTATGATGCGTGACAATCATCGTGACATTCCGAGAATGGCGATTTGCTTTGAAATCTTAGGTTTTACGTCATATATCACACCCCTGAGAAAATTAGCTTGTTTTTCCACGCGCGTGAGATAATTTCTAGTGACTTTATCGAGATATGCTCGAACGTAATGTTGCAATAACTTATCACATGTTCTTGTTCGTTTAAAGCTTTCGCAAAAATGAAAAGAGGAATTATTCTGTTGTATACAATCTACGATTATATCACTTTCATTTTACATCTGCTCGTTCTACATAACCGTTTGCATAATGTAACTTGCATATTACAATCTTGTTAGCACGATTTCTTGCAAGTAGGAAAGATTCTTATCAACAAAACGATGTAGGAACTCGCTCTGAAATTCTATCGCTGGCTCGCAAAATGCGACCTAGCGGCCCAAGGAGCGCTCGCGTGATACGACTACGCAGAGATACGACGAGACGGGTCTTCCCTTTCTCGTTGGGTGGCTGGCCGTCCTTTGTTGACGGCCTCCGCCGTTCCACGGAAACAGTCGCCAGGAAGCGAGCTAGCGCAACGAAGAGGACGCCCACCACCGTGACGTCATACACGACTGACTTCATCTCGTTATGTTACGTTACGTTCCTCGACGAGACGTCGGATGCAGGAAGCCTACCATTTCTCTCTGTTTCTCTCTCTGCCTCTCTGCCTATCTCCCTCGATCTTTCTCTTACGCCTCATCCCCCGTTTCACGTATCTTTATCATCCCCGTTGGCTTTAGCAACGTTTCCTTCCCATTCACATCTACGCACATGTTTATTCGATTATTCGATAATAAATTCGACTTTAATTTTGCGTGATAGGGTGGGAAGTAAAAAAAAGTTAAAAAGGGGGACAATTTAATTTTATTATTAAATTTTACATATATATATTTTCTTTTTATATTAGTTACTAGCTATATTAGTTACTAGCTATATTAGTTACTAGCTATATTAGTTACTAGCTATATTAGTTACTAGCTATATTAGTTACTAGCTATATTAGTTACTACTATATCAGTTTAATTCTATATCAGGATATTGTGCTCTATAGAATACTCAAGCTGGCGAAAGATAGATGATAGACTAGTTATGACAATAGAGAATACTCGATGTCAAGACATACAGGTAAGAGAAGACACGTTGATTTCGATTAGAAACCTAGCAATCTTATGTCCGTCTATCTTAAGTCCGGGGTTGCAACTAAGTAAGTAGGTGTCCGAACACGAACGAGAAGAGGAAGAGACGGGGGGAGAGAGAGCACGAGTGTGACTCAGGTCGTCGTCGTTGTTGTTGGCGGCACCGTGAATTTATGGGGCCGTAACAGCGACAAGTGGTTCACAAGTCGCCGGTGGCATCACCGTTTGGCGCCCACCCCGAGAAGAAGGGCTTTCTCGTTTCGCTCTCACCTCCCTTTTGCCCGGAACGAAATAAATTGGGTTTACCGAGGAGGAGACGTCTCGTTGCTTCCTCTCGTCTGCGGACGACACCGTACGGATTTACCGGTAACGTTGCCGACTTTATACGGCCTTGCGCCGCTTCCCGTGTCACACCGGTGAGATAATTACGCATCCTTCAGTAGTTACACACCGGGATCTTCCACGTCAGCGCGCACACTGCACAATAATTCCCAATTCCATCATCGTCTGACACCGGAATCCTTAACAATCTTGTCGATCATCGTCCTTAAAAATCGTGGCTGCCTTATTTCGGACGAATGTTGTTAAGCGGGTCTTAACTTATCGCTTTAGCTGCAACATTTAAAGAAGAGAAGAATTGAATTAAGTAATGTTGATTAATGCATTAATGCCATTTTTAAGTTTGCTACACATTACTTGAAAGGTGAGGAGAGGACGCGTACTTTACGTTTCTTTATTTTTTTATTCCGGCTCTATCTCTCTTCTCGTTTTGCACAGTCTCGCAGAAGGGGATTCACGCGATAACGCCTGGCGATTCGATTTGATCCGAGGCGGTGTGAAAGTGACGGCCGTCCGCCTCTTTCTCTCGCATCCAGCGCGGAGCGCTTTGTAGGTCGCGCCGCACCCCGGCCACCCCTTTCGAGAGCGACGGTTTAAAGCGTATTAATTAACCCTTTATTAGACCCGGGCGAAAACCGCCGCGCGCTGGCGCGAGATGAGCCTGATTCAGGGGTGCTACCAGCGCGTCTGGATTCGCCCTGGGTGTCGTTCAGTATTTATGAAAAGCTTCCAGAATATTTCTAGCCGCCGCTCTCGTGCTTGCCTTCTCGCTACTTAATTCGCGATAAACTCATGATAAACTATAAACTTTCTTCTTGCTGCAACATTTACGAGTGCGACGTCATTGCAGGATTAGCTTTCCCAACGCAGTGAGAATGTAGAATTTTAGTTATTAAAACATGCATAGTTCTAATGAAAATACATTTCTTTTGTTTTTTCCAAAATTATTTTTTATTCTGTTGTCTCTTTGGATCTCTGCATTTATGACACGGAATATTTTATCGACAATGAAGAATTTTAATTAAATTTACTCTTGTCTTCAAGTTCGGATAAATTATTTGTCCGAGCATAGAAATTTACATAGAAAGAGTCTTTTACTACAAATAATGCTCGCTTTCCATCAAGCAATTAACATTTATTTTCCGATCGCGCAAGCTTATCGATGTACCAGGGCATTAGGTATTCTGATATCTTTAGCGAGTGAAACTTTTAACGGTCCTTTCATGTGAATGCGTTCCGTTCTCAGTTGGAATCGAGATGTTCCTTGCGATCGTCATTATCTGTTTACCTCGCCGTCCGGACAATTCCAAGTAGAAAGTCACGGAGAAGGAGAAAGGGAGAAAAAGCGGCGCCCCGCGACAGAAGTTTGAAGGAGGGAGAGAGGGCCGTTTGTCTGTCGAATAGTCCACATATATCGCTCGTAACGTAGCTCGCTCTCTCTTCCTCTCTGTCGAGGGGCGAGTGTGCTCAATTTGCCACGTCGAGGGTCGCAGGACCCGGTGTACCTACGCGATGGTGGGTGGGAGGGGTTAGAGGCAGGGTGGTAGAGTCGTTGGAGGGTGTACGGGTCCCTTAGAGGGACGTAGGACGAGGTCGTCGGAGATGTAGGGCCTCGGGTGGCACGATGTACGACGGGATCGAGATGAGATTGTCCCGCTAGGCTTCTCCGTCTCGCTTCTACCGTTCTCACAAACCACCCTTTACCCTTAACGGCCTTCTTCTTCGATAAACTCTTTACACGGCACGAGCCATCGGTGCCTTACTGTTTTGGGGATCATCGTAAAAGACGCGGCTTTTTTAAAAGCATCTTTAACGCGAGAGCTATATTGTATATCATTGATCTTTATATATTTTTTAGCGACATAATATATATATATCTAAAACTTTTAATATAATTTTAATATAACATATCAATTAGATTAGATATAATTATGTTGAATTATGTGAACAATTACAGCGTATTCCAGATTTTTCGGAAAGGATGTTTCTTTTACGGAAAAGATCAGTTCTTTATATATTAATTTATGTAATATGTAATGCATAATTGATATTGTAAATTAATGTTGAATTATTTTTGTTTTCTGGTTATAACATAATGCCAAGTGGTAGATTAAAATTATATAAATAATGTAGTAGTTATTAGTAATCTTGCAGTAATAATTTAAGCGTGACGCATTTCCAAGATTCGAAAATTGAATATACCGGCGTGGTTAATCTAAGAAACGAAGAGTGCGTTTGAGCGGGGGAGGAGGGGGGGGAGGTTATTGGTCCAGGATCATAAGCGATGTCTTGGCTCAGTCAGAAGACGCAACGTGCATTTGATAGCCTTATCCTGGGGCAAAGACCCGTTGGTAGGCAAGGGTGGAGGCTGATTTTCGGGCGCAAACTCGAGTAAGAGGCGACTGAGGAGTAACACAGTGAGAAGGGGCACAGAGGGAGGCGTAGGAGGGGGGATTCACGAGATGAGTTTAGACACACGTGGAGACTTAGACGAGACGGGACGAGACGAGACAATGCGGATATTGGACCGGGGAAATATGGAGGCAAAGTAAGACGAGTTGTCGATACCGAGAGAAGACGGCGACGAAGATGGCGACGGCGCAAGATAACGCTGGTAGACAAACTTTTGGGGTGAGGTAGTATCCTTGGCAGTTATCAGAGCCCGCCGCAAAGGTAAACGTAAGCCCTTAGTTTGGAAGCCCGCTCCCCCGAAGAGTTTCTTGTCATAGGATAGGTAAGGTAACAAGCGGCAAAGTATCGTTGTTGATACTTGAGATTGCGGATTATCAGTAGGATATAATATGCTTTATCAGACGTACGACGTTGTTGCTAAAATAAATTCGCTCACATAAGGTTCTATAATCGATTAATTTGCGGATAGCTGTAAAGCATGAGAATAATCAAGGGTAGGCGAGAGTAATCGAATTGTGTCACGTAGCGCGAGTTCAGCTTCCTTGTGCCAGTTTCTCGGACTTGCGCCAGAGATTCGTACCGATCGTAGTCGGCAATTTCAAATCCGATCGCTAAAAGCGCGTCCCGGATTTCTTATTTTGGGAGCTGGTGTCGTTGAGACGGACGGGTGCACCGTGAGACAAAAGATCGAGCTCAATCGTGCGAGAGACCCCCGGGGGTGATCCGTGGATCGATTTTCCGGGCCGCAAGAAGTCGGGGAAGACTAGAGGACGAAAAGAGGGGAGAGAACTATCTTCCTGCAGGCTCACGGGGGCATTCGTCGAACGTTTTGCGACGGGTTAGTCGAGCTCGCTCACTGCAGGAGCGAAAGTAGGACCTGTTTAATGGAGCTCGAACCATTCTGGAAATTTGATCGGCGAGAACAGCCAGCCAGCCGTTCTTCCGTGCTCCTTCTACGTTCTCCTGCCGTCGTTTTCTTTCGCTCTTACTCGCTCTTTTTCTCCGCTTGCTCCGAAACCAAGAGTTCTTTCTCCTTCTCTCGCATTCCACTCCGGATTCGAGTTGCTTTTCCAACTTTGATTTGATTCCATGTCCTTCTGTTCTCTTTCTCGGTTCTGTGCCCGATGCAACGGTTAAGAGCAGTGATTTTAGAGAATTTCTGAGCACATGATATTGTCACACAGCTCTGTATAGCTAACTTAGTGTACTAGAAATGAATAGCGTTAGAGTTGCACGATATGTATGAAAAAGTTTGATGATGTTAATATTAATTTCATAATATAATAAACGGCACATATTCATTAGGGGAAGCAATTTATATAACTACTGCAATTAGATAACTATAAAATTATTAAAAAATCGGTTTTTCTTTTTATTGAGGTTTTTATAGTCACAGCGTAAGTTTGTGCTCTGTTCGATTTTGACCGAATAGTGCCGAGCGGAAGGAGGACAAAGGCGAATCAGAGATAAGGCTTGGACTGGCGTCGGCAGTTTTGAAAATTTACTGTCTCTTTGCCTGGTGGCCAGGGAGATGTAACGCTTTCTGTTTGCATGTAAAGTATCGCCAGTCGACTGACCATGGACGCCATTGTACCGAACGTACCAATGTAGATGTATACAGGGCACTGCTGTGCTCTCTTCGTCGAGAACGATACGAACTCCGGCAGGAAGTGACATGCTCGCGAAATGGAGTGAAAATTCTACGGCAGGAAAAAGCCACGGGCAGGGAACCGTAGAATTATCATACTCTTTATTTACGGATTGTTTGACCCATTTGGAATAATCTTCTTTTAATACAAATATAATCAGTACGCTCTAAGTTTTCAATATCTTAATTTTACGTCGTTTGATTCCCCTATAGATACACTTTTACTATTTGTCGGCTTGGTGCTAAAATTATAAGCATTTATCGCTCAAATTCTTTGATACGCTTGTGTTATTCGTATTTTCGTAAATCCGTATTTGTGGTACATGGGAAAACGTGATTAGAACAAATTCCACAGAAGGCTTATATCTTGAACTTGGCTTGTTTGCTCGGCCATTCTCCACGCATCTATCTTTAGATGACCCTGTCCACGGAAGGCTATGCGGAGAAGGACCCTTCGTGGCCATTACTCGGCTAGCAAACACACTTCGACCGTCCTTCCATTCTGTCGTACGTACCCCAAACCCCCTGTATCGGCGGGAGATTTCTATTTAAATGAGAATCCATTAGAATCTCGAGGTAGACGCGCGGCATCGACTCGGGAAGTTTGCTTCTACCGGATGCTAATCAGCATTTCCTGTTGGAGACAGTGTTCAGGCTAGCCTTGTCTTTTTAAGAAAAACGACTTCCTTTCGAATATTCGCGTCAAATTATTTTAAAGTATACAATTGAAATATATTACGCGTCCGTTTTAGTCTTCGATGAAACGCAGATTTATATATCCTTCGGCGATTCATCAAACTCCAAGAATTAATACACACGTTTTCTAAATGACAATACTGTTTTTCGCGAACTAACTATTATTAAAAAATAATAAGACATATGGACTAGTTTATGCTGTTTTAACATACTGAAATATGATAGGGAAGTTAATTGTTGCACTGTGATTGATACAATGTGCATCTATGCGATGTTACAATTTTAACTGTGATCGTCAGAGAGGTAAATTCCTACATACTGATTGTGAAAGCTCCGCCGAATCGTCAAAGCTTTCGCCGCAAGCCTTAATACTAATGCAAGCCTGTCCTTTCCCGAAATTAGCGCTAATACGCATTCAAAGTGTCCACGGATTCAAACCGGCACGTGTGAATGCGAACACGGTCTTCAGGGTGTAACGACGGTAAGCGAGCGTGTACCCATGCTTGTCCCGCATAGCTGTGATGCGGCGGACCCGCACCTATTTACGTGCTTCAGTATTGGCAACCGTCATTAAGAGACAGCATCGGACGGAGAAGGCGCGCGATGGGTAAGAACGGGACGGGACATATAGAAATGACAAAGCCGCTCGTTAGGCCCTCCGAGGGTCCTCACGAGCGGTGCCAAGGGTGAGAACGTGCTTAGACCTCGATCCATCCCTTCGACCTCTGCCTTCCCACCCGTCCCGCACCGTCCAGTTCCCACCCTGGCTCGCTCCGTCGCGTATTCTTGAACACCCTTTTCGCAATGGTCACTTGTGGGTCTCGAGAAGGAAGCCCCAAAAACGGCTTCTGACCATTGATGGTCATCGGAGCGGAATAAGAATTTTGTTATCGCGCTTTTCAAATATTTGCGAGTACCAAATGGCTCGCATTTTCCGTCGAGATTGCCAGAGAACGGAAATTTCTCAGAACGAGATTACTACCACAACGGCTGAACAATACAAATTGCTTTCTTTTCTCACAACATGTAAATATACATTTGTCTCGTCTAAGTTCGTATGTTTACGCGAAACATGGTTAAAAACTTAGGGTATATTAAGATGATATTTGCATTTTAGATGAATATTGGAAGTAAGAGTGTTGTTGATTAGTATAACTGTTTGTCGGAACAAATGTTAGCGTCGGCAGCTGCCAGATGCAGGAAGTGAGCTACCGCGTCGGTAGCAATTACGCGTTGACTACATCCATCTAATGCCGCCGCGCCCGTAAACACTACATCGTCTTCTCTGTTACTGCCTTCCGCCTCTTTGCTCACGGCAGCGTCACGTTCTACGGGGACGTTTTAGTGTAGTTACGTTGAGCTTCATTGCGAATCACAACATCTTGACATTAGCTCATCAGCACTAATTACGAGTGAAGTACATATTTTATCTGATATGTCAAAAATATCATCACGATCTTTAAATGGAGATGTATTTGATATATTGATCCTTCATATTTTAAAATTGTGTGATTTAATATTGCATCGGATCATCTATTCAAGAACTAAATTCTTGCTACATATTAGAGTACAATTAAATAATATGCACGATGCAGTGAGTAATAATAATTCATTCAATAAGTTTTAGTTTATATATAAATCATACAAAAATAATGTATCACATATTATTATTAATTACAGCAATTCTAAACTATCCCTGCGATTTATTATCTTATAAAGTATTATTATTATTACGGAATGTTAATATGGGGAGCGCGTTTCCTCCGGTAGCTACATATTCTTATACATAACCCACATATAACAGGGACATAGACGTATGAGGCCAGCTCTGACGGCTGTTCCAGTTGTCATTAATCTTCAACGTGATCTAGCAGTAGTCTCATGATTTACGGGGCACCTTCCGCGCGTTTCTGAAACCGCGACAATGTGACGGAATAGCGGCGGTCGAGAGAAGTCGTCCTCCTCGTCATCGTCGTCGTCGTTGTCCTCGTCGTTCTCGTCGTTCTCGTTGTCGTCGTCCTCGTCGTCATCATCGTCGTCGACGTCGTCGTCGTCGTCGTCGTCGTCGCAGTCTGCCATGGGAGTTGGCAATCAGTCAGGATGACGGTCTCGCCGCTGTGAGGTGACCCAGGGTGCCGCGGGTGCGTTCCATCACTTTCTGTCCGTGATGTATGCATGAGGTCGCGGCCGGTAACAATCGCGACACACACATACACACATGATACATTCACACGGAGCTGCGCGTTGTCCCCCAAGTAGCCGACTCTTCCACCTCTCGCCTTGCTATTTCCCTATGAATATGTGAATTGAACTGACGGAGTTATATGGCGGTGTGCACTCATGGGGACTCGTACGTTTGCGAGACGCAGGAGTCCCAGTTGTCGTCCCTCTCGGTACAACACTAATATCGTGCGGATATGTATCATCGCTTTCGCCGGACGGCACGATGGGTCATTGGTCTACGGAAGTAGAGACATTCCGCAACTTCATTTACAAAGTGTGATATATCCGTTCGGAAAGCCCCACGTATACTGTACGTTCGTATGCGATTTTATACATGAGAATGTTAGTTTTTAGTTTATTACTTGACTTCATTTTTTTCTTTTTTACTCAGATATCGGTTACTTTCTATTTCGGTTGAATTCTATTATCAAATAACATTTTACATCACCTACCTTCCGCGTTAACAGTTTCCTAGAGATCCGACTTTAATTTTACTCTAAATAGTTCCTGTTGTCTAAGTAGTCGAGTTGTCTTCATTGTTGCGAATGAGAAAACATGAAGAGAAAGTTGCGATTTCATTGATATTACTCGAAATGTCTCGTTGGCGCAGCATAACGCGGGCGTCGTCACACGATCTTATCCCGCGTCCCTTCGGGCTTCGAAGGGCCTAAAGTCCGGAGCCCAAAGGCTTAACAAGTTGCGCGCACTTCGCGTGGCAGGCAGTCTGGCCTACGATGTTACAGAGTGGTAATGGAGTTAATTGCCGGCAGAGGACGAAACCGGGGGCTTACGAGTTGAGATAGCCTGCGCACCTGATACCAACAAATTGCTCGGTTCTTACGTTACCGCGTGATGCAGTGTCGGCTTCCACCGGTCGCTGTATTACGACGCGTCAGGCAACTGAGTCTTTAATCTCGAAAAGTCGCGTAAGTTAGTCATCGTGATCGTCAGTCTTGTAGGCAGTCATGATTTATAATGACACACTATGCAAAAATTGATTCTCCTGATGGGCTTCTTTTGTGTATAGTTTACCTCTTTCTACTATAATATAACTATATTATTCATTTAACTTGTTCTTATTGCATACTGAGAGAAAAATTCTGGAAGAGTAAATCAAACTCGAGGAAATTCAGGTAAATATTCTAAGTAATATTCAAACTCTTTAGCTTTTGGAGCCGAAAGATGCCATTATAATTTGAAAAGAATACATTGGTATATAAAAATAATTTTCACACACATTCTTAAAAAACAATACATAATATAATGGTTTTTCAGAGATCGCAGAATAAATGACGAAATGGTTGCGGGAACGGATATGATTACGCGCAGTGTAATGCGCGGTGCATAACAATTAACGGGTCCGCACCAACTCGTGCTGGAAGTTTCCGAATTTGAGCGCTACCATGTACGTGTGTGAACGAAGGTCAGATTGTGCGGGATTTCGTCATTAAGCACGGATACGCTGATAGTATCTTCGGACCGGGGGGTGAATTCCACGAGGAGGGACTTACTCGTTATTCGTTACCCGCGCGAGTCCGACGGGAGAATGGCTCGCGAAATAGGATAATGCCTCGGCAGGACGTTCCGTCGGCGCTGTGCCGAGGGACGACGACTAGCGCGACACAGAAAAGACATTAGCCACGAAAAGCGGGCGAGTGGGGCTTAGGGTTTCCGAGGTGATAGGATGATGACGGTGGGACTGCGAGACCCGGCTGCCCGGCTGGGAACGTCTCGGGCTAAGTAAAATTACGAGGATGTTTCGCTCGTTTATGTACGCTCCTTTTACGCCGCTGTTCCTCGTCATCGAGTGTTGAGAGCTCGAGTACATGATTTCTTGCCTCTCGCACAATAGGTGAGGCTGACGTGTATGTGCATTTTATGATGGCAACATTTGCTGCTTTTTGTATTTGGATACTCTGGAGGCTTCATTTCGTAATGTTATAATTGTACGTTCATTCTCAATATAACGTACGAAGTGTCCAAAACATCGTCGCTAGACTGTAATTAATATATCAGGTGTAGAGAGACGTGTTAATTAGTCGCAAAACTTTTTGTTAGGGGGCCGCGACGTATTATTTCCAGCAGTCTGCGGTTAGAATTTGATTAACTGTTCGTGCTACCTTCAGTTATTAACGTCATCGGTTTTGTCGGTTCAATTAAAAATCAATTTCGTAGGGTCCACTTAATTGGCTCGTTTCGCGCAACGCGACGTTGGATATTACCTTACCACCTATATACCCTTTTGTCTCGTGGCATCGTCTTATCGGGGCCGTGCAGGATTAATCGCTTATCAGGCTCAAGGCTCACGTGCAGGTTGGGATTTAATCGAAGCAGGAATATTAATTAAATTATGTAGTCTACGGAGGCTATTTCTCGAGTCATCGGGATTCACAGGGTTGATTAATTTTAATGATAAATGTTAACATTTAGATTAAAAAGACTTGAGAGATTCAGAAAAAAGTAGATCTAGAGAAGAATATACGTGAAGTTGAGAGATGTAAAGCTTACAATTAGATAAATATAAAATTGTTTTCCTCGAGAAGCTGAGCATTATTTTTTCTCTAAACATTTTATTTAAAAGGTAATAAATAGCAAGTAACAAATGTTACTATCATTTGTTATCTTTTGTCGGCATCCCATTTTTAAAAATTATTAAAGAGATGTGCTTTAAGTTAAATATTAGCAATAATGTTTGAAATTATCAACGATATTTGATATCTTCGCGATCTATATTCAATTATCGTATTTCGTATTCAATAATTTAGCACAAAGTGCTTAAGCCTCTGAAATCACTGGAACGACGCACGTCGCGGTAAGAGCGGAGGTTATTCCCCAATTAAGCGGCTAACGAATATCTACTTTGCCTAAGTCCAGTCTTTCTGATCTCGGAACCCTTTTGAACGAAATAATAGTTACTTGAAATCAGCCGCTATATCCGACAAGAGCGAGAGCTTTATAAGGTATGCTCGCGAATTTGACGGAAATTGTAATCGGCACGAGTGGACGGCCTCTCCGACCGCTGGCAAATCAAAGTTTCGCCGGCATTAAATGCTAATGAGAACCGGCCACATAATGGCTCGTGTGTGCAGCCTGACGAACGCTCGAATTAGAGGCGAGAGTTGGTAGCATGAGAGAGGGATATACCTATCCTCTCAGCATCATGGGGACGGGGATGGATCGAAGGTGAGTTGAGTGCAGAGAGGCGAGGAGGCTGGAGAATTCTCTCGCCTGGAAATGCTCGCTGGTCCTTGAGCTGATTAAATTCTTTCCGCCGTGATTGCTGGTCCCTGACGTTTTCATAGGTCGAGGATTCGGTGGGTTTACAATGGGCCGAGCTGCAAAAATATCATGCGCGTATTATTGTTAGCCTTAATTATTTTTTTTTAAATACCTTATTATACTTATAAAAGAGAAAAAAAGATACCGTACTGCGACGGTGCACTGGACAAACCTTAAACTTTATGCATTTAAAAATTGTATGTTAATATGTTCTTTCAAAAAGTAAAATTCTTTAAGATTTATTTATTATGAAAATATAATTTGCACTGGAGAATTTCTGGATCGATCTTTTCTGCGATTTTTATTGAGTTACAGCATGAACAAAGATGACGAAAATATTTTATTTTAGAAAATGTCTGGATTTTCCCAAAGATGTCTCGGAAATTTCTGTGGAGATTGATATGTGCTCGGGGACATGTATGCGATCTTCCGGAAGTTAATATATTTTTGATTGCGACTTTTGTATCTACGCGATATACGTGCCGGAGTTTGCTCGGGCCTCGTTGGCCTGGCGAAACTTTAAATTCTCGTGCCACCTCGCTTAATCCGCGGCTTAAAGAGCTTAACCCCACGAATACCTCGTCAGGGCCTCCCTCGACGGCGGTCGTCGCGGTGCCAGAGAGCAGGTTTATTAGCGCGCGGATTTCGAAATTCTTTTCATCCCCGGTCGGGACACGGGGCCACCCACGCCGTTTACATAAGCGAGTTCCCCGGATTGCCTTTTTGATATGTAGATAAGGGGGTGGTGCCGCTTTTACGCCGTTTACGCCCCGCCGCGGGTTAAAGAGAAGGCCGGGATCTCTCGTTCCCAATACCTTGCAACAGCTTCAGTTAGCCGTCGTACAGCCTGACAGACGTCTTTGGAAGGCGTCGCGAAAATGTATTCCGACGCGACAATGCGTAATACCGTGACGGTTCCAACTGAGCATTTGCGATAGGTCTTACTTAGAGGTAAAACGAAGACATTTAGAATTTTTTAACACTAACGTAAAATTTTAGGACAGCATTGAGAAACGAAATTTGTAGTCTTCAAAAATGTAAAATACGTAAAAATGCGAGATTTATCGGTACATTTGAAATAATTGTACAGCTTACAGTGCTTTCTCGTAATTATGCTTGCGTGGATACGATCCCGTGCAGAATGTCGTAATTTTGATTTCCTCCAAGGAAATCTCTTAGGGCAGACGCGATAATCGGCGAGGTTCTGGCGCCGCACGTGAACGTTCGCGGAACGAAGGGCCGGAGAGGGTCAAGGAGTTATGGCTGAGTATGGTCGGGGTATAAACAAATTACACGCGAACGGTTTCTTGATGGTGATTAGCGGTAAATCTTGTTAAGGAAGTCTATGCGAAATTCAGTGCTGGAATATCAAAGGTGAACGCAAAAATTAATGAGAGCACGATGCAAGAACAGCCATTAAAAATACGATTAAAAAATTGTATACACCTCGTTGCAATTGTACACAATTGGATCATTATTTTTTTTGCGAAACGGCAAAATTATGCAAGGGAGTATTTGTGTTCATTTCTTCGCATTTATCCGCCGACAAGAAGTCGTCGCTCGTTAAAGTCCGTCGTCCGACAGAAATAGGGAGCTCGATAAAAGGATAAATGACTGGTTCGCTCACGAGATAGTTCCTCGTTGGTGTTGGATTCTCATGGGACTTAACCGCGAAGAAGCGTGATCAGCTGGCAAGGAGAAGAGAAGAAAGAACGAGCGAGGGATTGGTGCTTCTCTGTCCCCATCGCTTCTCAATTATTGGTTCGCTTCACTCTGTATAGAGTCGTTCATTTACTTCTATTATTCAAGATAAACAGATTAGCTTCGTACTTAGCTCCTTTTCAGTCGGCAGCCACATGTGCATTCACACAATTTTGCGATTTCGCATCGTCTTCTTTCTCGATCCGCAATTGGGTTTTGGTAATGTCAAGATTTGTCGACGAAAGGGGGGGGGGAGTATGTCTGACATAACATATTAGCACAATATAGTTAAAACAATTGTATAAAAAATAGTTTTTAATATTTTTGCCGTAGAAATTATTATGGTTGTTACATGTAGAATCGCATATTCATATGGCTTCGTATAATTTTCATTTAGCGCAATGGCGACTTTTGCAAGCCGATTGCGACGGGTTTCCGCAATTAGAATGGGAGTAGCGGGCATCAAAGGCGGCTCATGTGGAAGACGCCAAATTTCATCGGAAGCCACGTGGCAACGAAACGAGAGAAATACGCGGAGAGCTGCTCGGTCCGAGTTTGCGAGCTCCAAGCCAAGGGGATTGCCGTATATTAAAGTACTTTTTGGCTCCCCCTTTCGTTGCCTCTGCCCCGATCTACACCTCTGGACCTGGCAACCCTCTGGCATCCGCTGTCTTTTGCTTTTTCCTTCTCGTGCGGGATCTCTCATCGTTTCCTCCTCGTTAGCCATTCGGTCCACGAGCAATCGTAAGCTTCATCTAAGCTTGCTGCCTATTTCGCACGATGTTTCGTGGCTGCTCATAATACTTGAACGAACCCTAACTTCTCGCCGACAAGACTGTCGATAGTATCGCGCACGTGCGATATTTATACGATGTTGAAAACGCTGTGTTTTATTCCGAGGAAAAGGAATTGAAATAGAAATTATATTAAGAGGAAAATAAATGACACATAAGAAATAAAAATTAATAATCAAACTTTAAAATGCGACAAAAGATATAAAACGTTCATTTGATTTAATGCGAATTATGATTTATTTGAAAACAAGAACTAGCATTTTTTATTGGTTTTCAAGTTGACATCGAAAACAACGTGTGTATTTAAATCTGTACATCTTCTAATTTGTCACTTTCTCGTTTGCTCTCGACCGATCGACATCGCTTGCTGTAGTGCTCCGATTTAATATTTTATATTTTACATCTTACAATTTATCTAAGTTTTATTTATGTATTTTAAACATTTTTATAACACGGAATTTATCACCAAGTAATCCACTGCTTCATCACTTATATCAAACATGTAATTATTTTTATATTTTATTATTTTATACTCAAGTATGTCTTGATATTTTTTAACAAAAATGTTTTTAGATTTGGACTCATGATCTTTTCATCAAAAAATTTCATTGTGTAAACATGTTGTTATAAGAAAGATGTTTATATGACAGCGCATAGGTATTGTATATTGCGATCCTTTTCTTTTATCTGTTCAGTTCGTTAAATCGATTGATTATTAACCATGTTCCTGTCACGAATTTGTTGTAGTTAAATTACTTGAGAAGGACCCAATCCCCGGGTCGAAACGTCGTAAAAAGCGTTAATTTATCACTCGCCAATTGTGTCGATACCAAATAAAGAATTTTCTGTATTTAAATATTTCATATCTTTTGAAAGCATTTTTCTAAGTTTATTACGAATGTTGCATATTTATTCATCATGTAACGTTGTTCTTATTTTAAAGTAATTTTGTATTAAATGTTGAACGACAAATCAAGAAGGAAATTTTTGTACGGAAGAATAAAAGTAAATGAAAGGATCGCATCAGCAAGACGGGTTCGTGTCCTTGAATGACGAGATCAAAAATTTCGAGATGGAATCACACGAAACGCTAATCCGTGAACCGAGGCAACATCCATCGAAGGGGGCTCCTTTTGGTGCCATTAGTCATTAGCGATTCTAAAAGCTCCCAGGGTAGAATATTACGGCGGTAGCCACGGCGGCTTTTACCATACTTCAGCTTTATGTGAGGCTCATTCATCAAAACCCAACAAGCCCAACGGCTTCGTGGGTACGTGGGACGCAATGGCTCGTACATTGCGGCGAGCTACTTATGATTTGCGATCCTGCGGCATCAGATATTTTGAAAACGGCTGGGAACGAATATATACTTTGCTAATATATGTCGTAAAATTATTTGCGTTCTTTTTTGCAAATATATAACGTATTTTATATATGCCTATATATACATATACACCAGTGTTGGGCAAAATTTATTCTGAATAACGAATAAAAAATAACGAATGAAATAAATTTATTCGTCATTCGCGAATAACGAATAATTGGATTATTCGTTATTCAAATTGGGCGAATAACGAATAATTAATTCGTTATTTTTTATTTTTTATTCGAAAATATAACGAATAAAAAAAGTTTTCGATCACGAGGATTGAGGAGCATCCCGTGTGATCACGTTATGATTGATCATACTCACTCACAACTAGTGCTTGCAATTTTTCCATTGGACCAACCAATCAGAAAATTTTATATTAAATTGGCGAATTGACGACGTGGGCAATCGGATGCAACTTCAAGGATTGATGTACGAATGGGAAACTAAAGTTGACTCAATTCGTTTACATAAAATTATAATTTACTAATTAGTATTTGTTAAT
>NJRQ01000080.1:464414-482356 GCA_003063805.1 Aphaenogaster ashmeadi
AACATTGATATACACACACATATATAATTTATATGTAACATTTTTATACATAGTTATTTGTCTATAGATGCGTTAAAGCGAAAATTAGTTGGAGACATATATTTAAAATCGAATATGTATGTAAAAGATCGTAATGTTTAAAGAGAGATGCTACCACTTCTGGTAAAGTCTAGCTCAAATAATTTGTCTTGCACAGCTCCAAGGAATGTGGAATGAATATCTTAGAAAATAGTACTAGAAAAAAATAAGAAAATAATCAGAGTTTGGGCTGGTAATAATGTAAAGAAAAGTTGTCGGTTCAGATACAAGTTGCGCGGCTTTTTTCACGCTCGCGTCGCAGGAAATCGTCGTGTTGTGGAAAGACGTAGAAAAGGTGAGAAGCTGTCAACTCTGTCACGCGTCCAATGGACCATACAGGCGCCCCATTACTCCCGGGCTCCAGAGAGAAATAATAAAAATGCCATTAGTGTCTCGCTGTCCCATGATGCTCGACGATGTGAGCGTTTCACCCCAGATTTCGGAACGATATATCTCATCCCTTCGACCACTTTAACGTCTTTGTCACGGACTCTCCCACTTGACGAGGTTAATCCTTCTTTCTGGCCTTCAGCTTTCCTACGTTCCTTCTTTTCCTTCTCGGTCCAGTGATCGAGGCTGGACGGCCTTAAAATCCGTTCACGAGCTGGAACGAAAATAATTGCATCGTGATTCTTCCTACTTCTTCGTCTCCTCGCCTCTCTGCACCCTCTGTTTTCTTCTGTCGCTCACACGCCCTCCTCCTCGATCCAGAGCCGAAAGTATATAAATCCTCAGGCGGGATCGTCGTCGAAAAATAAGATAAAAATCTCATGGCATCCGGGTCGAGCGGGGGAAACGGTGGAAAAAGGCAAATTCCCGAATAAACACATCCGTGCCTCTTTATGATGGCACTTTGTGAATCCATCCCCGCCCGACGCGGTTGTGTGCCGCGCGCATTATTAACTCAACCACCGGAAAATGTCAACGTAGGCAGCCCTTTTTTATCTCTTTGCTTTTCTTTATTTTACCACTGCCGGCACCCTCTTCATCTCGCCCTTTATCTTTATCGTTTTGTGCGACCTCGTGCGACTTGGTGAATCCAATCTGGAAATGATACCTTCCGTTGATTATCTTCGTAAAATATCTTTTGCATATTTGCAGTCTTCTTTGGAATACCCTTCAGGCTATGCAGTGGATATTATTAAACATTTTGACAAATATGTTAAGTTTATCACAATGTTGTGATTTTCTAAAAATATTAAAAATATTACAAACATAGATACGCGAAGAATACATATATAGTGTGCACTGCGAATATATTTTATATAAGTTAATATAGCTATCCGCTTTAAATGTCTGATAATGTTAAATTCTCTCCTTTAAGGAAACGGAAATCGCGAAATCGGTTTGCGTACGCTCGATCTCGAATAGACGAGTCGGCACGCGGAGATACGATATCGGATTTCCAAACGTTTTAATCACCGTTTTTCTTTTCTCCGTCGCGATTCCCTTTCTCTCCCACCGATGGGGGAAGTCCTCTCGCGGAAAGGAGTTATCACCGAAGGAAGCTACGGGCAACCGACGGTTGGCGTAGACCTGGAAAGGGGCTGGAGGCGCCCAGCGGGGGTTAAAACGACCCCCGCAGCCGGGGCTGAAGTCTGAAAGATAAGGTGCCCCTCTTCTCTTCTCTCGGCCTCCTAGATTATGGAATGGCACTTTAATTACACTAATGGGAGAACCAAATGTTAATTACAATTCGAAGTCTAAAAGAGAGACGATTCGCGGGTCCAAGAAAGAGGAGAAGCTTGGCAAGACGGAGTAAAAGATAGAGGCTGCGCGAGCGGGGATGGTCCAGGAAAAGAACGAGATGAGATTTGCCTGCGCAGGAGGGTTGCCTTCTGTGATTAGTATTATTTAATTAAAAATACCCGATCTCTCACTATCGTCCCTTCGCGTAATGTCATGCGACAAGATTTGGAAACTCGCTGGGACGAAGTCGATTATTTCGTGTTATTACATTGGCATTCATTGTGTCGTATCAGCCTGGGAAATCATAACATTCATATCACCATAACCATAACATTTGTCATTTAAACTCTGTATAGTACGAAAATGGCGGTGCAAATATCATATTCTCGTAATAACGATGTAATAATTTCCACGTCTTTACCGTGCATAAATAAGCCATCATTTTGTGGAAATATTATCTTAGTCAATAGGATCAATTATCAAGCATCATAGCTTCCTTTTTGTTTTTCTTATCCTCAATATTTTATCTATATATAGATTATTAAATCCCTTTTGTTTTATTTTCTCCGTTATTACATTTTTTGTGCATAAACTTGTCCTTTAATTAATATTTTTTAATGAAAGTAAAATCTTAAATCAAGGTAATTCTATTTTTCCAAATAGGAAAATTTTTCTGTTCTTTAGTATTCCGAAATTTTATCAAAAATTGTGATTTATTTTGAAAAAATAAATGCAGAAAGATGATGCTGTTTTTTTTACAAATCCATAACATGTATAGGAAAATTAATGCCTAAAATTTGATTAAAGTTTTTTTTTTTCGAAAAGGTTTGCTTGATTCTTTCATACAAGCATATTAAAAATTTTTCCAGCTTTTGTCTGTAATCTTTTAATGTCAACGCGATAACATTCTGCGAGACAACGACAATGACGATGACGACGGCGACGAGTATCGATGAGAGACGATGCGGGCGTCAGGCGAGTTTCAATTTAAAGTTGGACGAACGTGTCGAGATTTCAATGTACAAAATGCGTATGCTAAACTCTTCGCACCCCTCGTGGCGCGCTCCCGCTTCTCTCCGTCTTCTCGGGGCTGAGAGCTCCGACAGCCGGGGCCCTTGACGGGCGCCGGTGGACAAGGTCCACGCCGACGTTGCGACGGCAAAAATCAGCAAGTCTGATCAGTGGCGCCAAGTAGAAAGGGGCGCAAGTAGAACGCCGCTTGTTGTAGCATGCCCGCACGCGGGACGAATGTCCCGCGTGCACTTTGAAGTTCGTGCCCCAAAGGACAAATTACTTTTTCGAGGCGGTCACCCGGCCTTGAAACCCTTACAGAGCGCCCTTAGATCCCTTTAATGATCGCGGCTGCCGATCGAAGGTAATGCATATCAATGGACGGGACGGCGAAACAAACGTCCGATACGCCGATAGTTCCTAATGACTTTCTGAATTTTACTTTTTAAAATGTCTTCCTCCGCGTCGCGGCTCGCCTTTTGAGCACACTCGACGATATTATTACCGTGATTCAAAGGCTCAATATAAACTTTATAACGTTGACCGGAATTACGGGTGCATCTCAATGTAGCTTCAAAGGCTATTATTCTTTCGTTCATATACATTTTGTTAGGGAGAAAGTATGATCTTCATACTAATATATGCATTTAAAAAATTTACATCGCTATTATGCATTACGTATATACTAGGTACTTTATCTTTATTATAAAATATTTTAAAATAGTTAAAAATTATTATTTATTAAATTGTGTTACTATTAATTGTTGTTCCTGTCTTGATAGTTTTCTGATATCAAATGTTGAAAAAGGAAAATATTTCTTAAAATTTAAGAAGAATAATCTTTTGCATAATGTGAAAATTTGACTTCCGAAGTTTTATATTTATTTATTGTTGACCAATATATTAAAACAAACGTATCCATAAATCTACATTTGAAACATTCACATGTATATATCGGGCGCATATATGGATACGTCGGATCGTCAGAAAGACGAAATAGATCGAAAAAGCTTCGATAG
The DNA here is from genome assembly GCA_003063805.1 of Aphaenogaster ashmeadi. Classification (NCBI taxonomy): domain Eukaryota; kingdom Metazoa; phylum Arthropoda; class Insecta; order Hymenoptera; family Formicidae; genus Aphaenogaster; species Aphaenogaster ashmeadi. The sequence goes on from NJRQ01000080.1 coordinate 468,212, forward strand.
CAGGACTCTGTCTTAGATCGGTGAGAAGTATCGCTTCAAGAGTTGGATTACCGCGCGGCTACGGGTAGATTTGAAAATTGTGGGGCCCCCAGGGCTCCTAGGGAGGACGGTGTGGCAGGGTAGAGCGTGATTGATTTTGCATACGACACAGATTGGACAGGTTTGAGAAATTGGACTGGCTTTCTGCCTGGTTTGGCCTCTTCGTCTCTCTCTTTCTTCGTTGCTCTTGCCTGTTTCATCGTGTTCTCTCTCTGTCTTTCTTTTTCCATCATTTTCCTTCTTTTGCACTATGATACATTCGGACCTTGCGTTCGTATATGTTACACGCGAGCGTGCATGTAACTCGCATATACTCACCATATCGCCGTGCGTATTTCTACGCGAATCGAAGAAGGGTTCCCTCTCATATCTCTTGCAGGGAACGTCGAAGGGGATTGGCCTTGAACGAGCGATTTGTGCGATCTTCGAGGATGTATTTATGAGCATTCTAGCCACCCCCGCCTGAACTTTCATATTACACTCGCCATTTTAGAGAGTCAGTCTTGCGTGTAGTAAGTTACCGTACACAATACGCGTACACATTTCTGCTATACATTTTTGCTATACATTATTTCTTCAGTATTCCTTTATTAAATGTTCTTTTATAACGATTTTATAAAACGTGATACAAATATTAACAAAAGATATATTTTTGTTAAGAAATTCAATTTTCTTGTTAAATCTATTATAATATATGTAGCGCTAGAAGAAGATACGCGAATCTTTCTGTACACTCTATAAATCTTTTTATCGAATTATTTACATTACATCGAATGTTACTTGTTTGGCTCGGCGCAAAATAAAAAATATTGTATCGATGAAGCTTCAAATTTTTCACGGTAGATGGAAAACGTGCAAAATATGCATCTCAAAGCGGTACAACGTGTGATCATGCGGGAAGGCTGAGAAGGGATTGTTGAGCCATCCGGGGTTGCTCTCGTCTGGCGTTATCCGCCGACGTCGGAGTGGATAACAGGCCGAACGATTTATTCTAAACCTTTATCCGGGGGCGCCCTCCAAATTTATGAAAGAAGACGCCCGTTTAACCGACTCGCTCAGTCATCCCTCACCGCGGTGGTGAAGCCACCCTTCCCTCGCCTGTCTTCCACGCCTCTCTCCGTTGCTCTTACGGAGCTCCATCCCGCTTCGGTTTCTCCCTCGGCTTGGCTCGGCTCTCCCGCTGTGCTCGCATGTCAGCCCTTTATTTTATACCGAAGCGAGTCAGTCCGATTTGGTCCTAATATTAAAGGGGATGTCTTGGCCTCAGCACGTGATCGGGATGCCAAATTTCTCCGATACGGCCGCGATTCCAGTCCTCTCTGAAACGAGCTTCGGACGACTGCGAGTACGCGTCGTGTCTCTTCTCAATAGTTACAATTATGTATATTGATTAATTGAATCTCAAGGCAGCGATTGTTATTTTATTAATTATACAATGTATACATTACAAATATGAAGTGGAGTTTTTTATAAATCATATAATTTTATGATAATTGCAGATTTGTATAGCATATATGTATAGGTATGTATATACATATTGATGTATATATCAATAAGAATATATAAGTAGAAAAGTCAGATTAAAATTAAGATATATTGTATAAATAGAAAATAGAATATTTGTCTCAGTTTCTATTTATTTGCGAAATGATTTATATTTTATCATTGCGTATTGAATTGGACATTACGATAAATTTATATGTTTTCTCTCAAGATATCGTATTGATGTCACAAAATGACACTTCACTTATAATGTCCGTACTTCTAATAATAGCGATCAAAATAATGGATTCGAGCGTTGTCATTTGCTACTTACGAGAGAATTATTCGCTCGTTTTATAATTCAAAATAGCGCACTTGTGCTTGATTTTAGTCACGACACATCTGTCTTCCCACATTACAAAACTCGTTCTTAATATAGTACAAGCAATTAAAGAAATGCTTCGCTTATAAATTAGGATTGACGTCGGAGGAATAATTTCACGTAATTCGTTTCCTTTTGCAGTTATATCTGAGCAAAACACGGCAGGCTGCCTTCTCGGCCGATTTGCAGCAGTCTCTCTCACGAACAGTCAGTCCAACCGCACGCCAGCAAGGTAAGTTTTTACATTACTATTTTTGCAGCACGCGAGCCATTCTCCCTTCCTCTCTCTCTCTCTTCTCTTCTCTTCTCATATTTTTGCGACCAAATGAAGAATGATTTATTGTGCAATATCATTCGGCCTGTGCTAGAATGGTCCTAGCCGCTCTTGCGAAACTTTTGGTGCACGTGCAATTTCATTGCTTAATATCCAAACGATCTATTTTCCTTTACCGCGAAAGGATGCATCCCGATGCACCGAGGAAATGTTAACCAGGCGTAAAGCTTTGATAAGAACTTTATATATGTGATATGATGAAATTTTTTCTTTATTACAAGTTTTTATTGCATTTTAAATTAAATTATAAAAAATAGCTTAATATCTACTTAAATTTTTACTAAGATTAACTTAAATTAAATTAATTTGAATTTATCAGAAAAAAATAAAAAATTTATTTTAAATATAAATGTTCTGTGCAGCTTATTTTGTTAAAAAATTGTTTGATTTTCTTTAATAGTTTACAAGCTAAAAGTATACTTCTATCAAAAGAGTCTTTTTTGCGTGATATCTAATATTTTCCATTAAAAAAGAAGTTTTGAAACACTCGGTATTAAAGATATCTACCATTTATCAATAAATGATCATTTGGCGACTTTTATGTCTTAAGATTTTCATGGGCTCGATTATGAGAATAAGAATGATGCTATGGCACTTTCGCCACATGTAGTCCCTCGACAGAGAATAGCATAAATAATTTAATGCTTGGGAAATTGATATGATTACGTTTCCTAAGAATAACGTTCTGCCAACAGACAAGACGCGCGTAGAATTTAAGAACGTAACATCACGACAATGGTATCGGAGTTTTCGTCCGGAGCAAAAATCGCGTCGAAAGTGATCTCTCATGATAATGGCACTTACTGCGATCAAACTTTCTTCTTTCCCCCTCGTAGAAAATAGTTGTGGACGAACATGCCGCCGTCTATATACGAGTCGCGATTATAAGCGATCTCGATCACTTTCTGTCTATGCGTTATGGCTGAATTATCGTTGACGCGTTTCCCTTTCCAATCGCGTTAGCGAGAGCTATGATTTATCAAGAAGCTCTAAGTTTTTATATAGATAATTTTTTGATTATAATTATGAGTAATCACGTTTGTTTATTTATTATATTTAAGAATGTTTGAGTCATAATTTGTCCTAAATAAGCAAGACTGGATTTGCTTAAAAGAATTTTAACTTTAAATGAAGATTGAAGTTATATATGAATATATATATAAATACTAGCTATTTTGCCCGCGCTTTGCGCGGACTCAAAATGAACCTTTTTGGAAAACTTTATATGGGGGCCCCTTGACCCCGGGCTCCGACCCCTTCCAAAAACCGTCCACGGTCTAAGTTAGAGTATCATGAGAAAGTATATCAAATTTGGTGGTTCTACATTGAAAACTGTAAATTTGCATAGCGGACAAACATACACACATACATACAAACATACATACATTTATTTATATATATATATATATATATATATATATATATAGAAATATATGCATATATGTGAAAGAGAAAATCAAGAATTTAACTTGTCAATTAAAACATTGCCGATCGATCTTCGCAAATCCACTTTGCTACTGAATTCCGATCTGCATTGGAGCCTGGAGAGCCAGTCAAACGGTCTGGTCCAGCGCTTTCGGAAAGGCGAGCGGCGCTCGAGTGCTGGAAACAAAAGCCCGGCGTTTCAATTAGGCCCTTTATTAGTTAGCGATAATAGGGCCAGCAGCGGTCGGACCGACACTGGTCTGACCGGATGGTTGGCCGGCGCTTAACCGGAGGTTACGGTGGCTTGTTTGCGCGGATCCGGCTCTCACGATATTAAGGGCTGACTAGGCAGTCTCTCTACCTCCTTGATGTTTAGAATCACCCTTGCCGGCGCTCTCGTGGCCCTTTCCCGAATCCGGGCTGGGAGAAAGCCCGTCGGAATCCTCGCGCCTTGCCGGGCCATGCCGATTGATTTTCTTGTGCGTTGTACAAGTTCACGAGGATAAGCGGAGAAGTCGAGAGACGCGGCTCTCCGATGGTGGACGGGTGGAGCGACGAGGCGCGCAAGAGCGAGGAGAACCGGGGGCGAAGCGGTCGAGCCGGGAGGAGGAATTTGTCGCTGAGGAGAGCAGGTCGCAGCAGTCGCCTGCGGCGAGCCGCAACGATCCTCTCGTCCCGTCTGTCGCACTTTACCGCACGATACCAGCGAGAGTGAAAGAGAGAGGAGAGAGAAAGAGAGAGAGCAGCTTGCTACTGCTATTGCTACGGGACCGTTCGAAACTAACTTAGGGCCGCCGAAACTACACTCGCTTCCCGCGCCGCAAAACGAGCGGCACGGTTAACAAGGCGGGCGCACGAAATACATTGGATATTGATTCGCGAAGGAGAGACGACGGAACGAAGCGCCCTGAGAATACTTCTTGGACATCCAGCGCAGCGCGCGATAAATGGCAAAGAAAGACCCACGCGGTCGGAAGTTGCAGCTGCTAATGTTATTTTATGGCTTGAAATTAGGACAGCACTGTATGTCGCATGTTCGAATGTGCCATCGGTATCACACGCCTGTTGTTTCGACTCCAAATGGCAGTACGATGGATTGATCTCCAGAACTACAACATTCTAAAATTGTCTTTGATTTATCAAAATGCCATCTTAATTCGTTTTCGGAATGACCTGTGGTCGATGATCTATTAACGCGTAGGTATATCGCAATGATAACTGGCGTTCTCCATATTGTCGCACACGGCTGTCCACGTGGCCTAGCAAATTGCATTTATGTCACGTCGTCTCGATCCATATAGTCCGCAAAATCGGTTTTAGTGTAAACGAGGAAAGCCGGGCTAAGGGTCTCCGGCTGGGTGGGAAGGTACGACGGGAGAATGGCTGCGACATCTTGTATTGTCAGATCCCAACGCGACAAATTCATAATTGCGTTAATGCGGGTACGGCGAGGGTTCTTGCCGCAACCACCGCAAGGCGCGCCATGGCGTCTTGCGGCTGTAAGAGAGGACGATATAGCACACAGAACGGGACGAGGAGGGTCGGGCGGCAGGAGGCGGTGGAGAGCGGTCCCTTCTGGTACGGGCTCGTTAATCTTCGGAGGATTACGCCAAGGAAGTATCGCCATTGTGCCGGGCGCTCCTCTTCGAGTCGATAATTATTAATTAAATTGGCCGAACGGGCCACTCCGCGATTTATCGACTTATCGAGCACGATTTTGTGGCGATATCGCATTTTATAAACCAGTAACAAATTTTTAATAACTTGCGAATTTATTAATGACACATGAAAAATAAGATGTACTAATTGTATTAATATGCATATGGTGAAGGTTTAATTCCAAAAGCTTTAGATATGTAATAATTATATTTTACATTTAAATTTCTTTTTTTCCTTTCTCGCTGTGTACATAATTTGTTTTACTATTATTATCAAAAGTAATTAATGAATATATGAACATTTTTCGATAATAGTTATCATATATTCTATTTCTATTTCAATCAAATATACGTTTAACGAAACGCAGATTTTACGATATTGCAGTCAGAGAGAAAAGTTCGTTTGTATTTCTCATATCTGCCAGGGTTAAACCAATAGTCCGGTCGTTTCAAGCGTCGGAAACGCGCCGACCAATAGTAAATGAAAGGCCGGCTGTGAAAAAGCTCAACTTGTAGGTGCTTCATTTCAGTTGGCCGTGGACAATTGAATCATCGTCAAATTGTAGCGGGAGGGTCATCAAATCTGCACGAACGGGCACGAGAGCGCGACGAGAGAGAAAGGGTTGCGCGCTGGCCGGTCGGCTCGGTCGGTCGGGGGTAAAAAGGACGGAATTGCGGAGAAGCGGGAGAGAACGGCGACGAACGAACGGGCCGAAATAAAACAGTGATATCGAGGCATTTCACGCACGAGCGAGAGCGTTTAGCAGATTCAACGTGCGTGCCGGCACTCCGCCGTTTCCCTGCCGCGGTGAAACGTCCCTCTCTCGTTTCCCTCCCACCTCGATGGCACTCTCATTCTCTCCATTTCTCTCCCGCTCGCTCCTCTTAGCGCGCTCTTTACCCTTTACTCTCTTGCTCTATCACCCTCACCACGGGCCTCGCTGAAAAATACTGCTCTCGCTGACACCTGTGGCTTCGACGTTCTACATATGTGCGCACGTAGCACGTCGAGTTGCCACCGTCGACGAGTGGAAGAAACGAAGGACGACGAAATTGATAGTAGATGTCGAAAATCGTCATAAAGTCTGTCGAGCGTAAAGCGTGATCGAGTGACGTAACTTATTTCGATTGGCGAGACATGTGTGCGTTAATGCGTTGAGAAATAATCACATTATTATATTGTAACAGATCACGAAAACTTTGTTTTTGAAAACGATAGTTCGAGTTGCCTTCTAATTTCACTGTTTACTAAGACGCATTGCTTTAAAACAGCTTGGTTCGTAGTCATAATTTACCGAACCAAGGAATTTTGTTTACCAAGGAATTCGTTATTAAAGATTAAAATTAATGGTAAAGATAAAGGTATTTCTACTTCGATTTTTGTTCGAAATTTTACAGCTTTATCTAGGCGCGTTCGAAGTCAGGTATCATGACAAAGGGAAACAAGCTCCACAAGTGGTAGGATTACGTGTAGGATTTAAGATTAATCCTTATACTTGCAATTATATTCTTTTTGTTATGACTTCGTTTACTTCATTTTTAAACGTCATCTATGTAGCGACCCTAAAATCGTATGAAGATGACAACCCTGATCACATATCCTTTTTGAAGTGCTTTGTTATGATATTTTTGAATGAATCTTTAAACATTCACTGATAATATAATAATGATAAAGTGATATTGTAAGGACAGATAAAATAGATAAAAATTAATAGAGGCAATCACGTATTGCCATTTTGAAGCATCGACTATTAAATTGCTAAACTAAAACTAAAACAAAACTAAAATCAGTTGCTAACGAAAATATAGTATCGGTATTTCTTTTGAAACTATGTAAAAATAATTGTTCTATTATTGTATATTATATATGAAACGGTATGGTTTATGAAGATATTATAAATAATTGTAACATCTTTTGATATGTGTAGATATATAGTACGCATATTTGATGATAATTCGATTGTTTTTCAATGTAAAAAATCGACAAACGTGTTACATGCGAGTATTCGTGAAGCATTTCTATTGACATTGATAAGGAAGCGAAGGCGATTCCGCAACGCCGAACAATTAATCGATACGGTACGTTGCGGAATCGCGAATCTACCATGCTTCGAAAGCGACAAAAGCGCGCGAATAGAGGGGTTGCCTCGTCGCGGGTGACCGACAACGGGTGCGCACACGAGCAACCCCTAACGCGGGCGTGAAATCAGGCGCCGGCCAGGACGTCCGCTCGACTCGGCGGCCGGTGGACAATAAGAATCGATATCTTAATTAACGAACGCCGGTGGGTCCGATGAGCGAACTTCTCGTCGGGCAGAATGGGGGTGCGGGGGGGTGTGAAGAGAAGGGAGAACGGGGGAACGAACGCAGGGAGATCCGGACCCGCGTTTTCGATGGGGTAGCAAGGACGGCGGACGCCTGACCGGAAGCGAGAGTCTGCGGAGCCCTGCGGACCTCGTTCTACCGGAAGCGCCATTCACGCGGCCCTCTCGCTCTCGTCCGCCTCTTCGCCGATGCGGTCGTTCGTCGTGGTCGTCGTCGTCGCCGCCGTAGTCGCCGACGCTGATACGTTTCTGAATAAACAATACAACTTCCCCACGGCCGCAACCCTCGAAAAAGTTTGGTCGGCCGTGGTGCCGTTAAAAAAATATCCGCGATTTGATGGCGGCGAACTGAATTTTTTGTAGAATATTGTTCGTGCTCGTGACATCTCCGTGATTAGTAGAAAAAGATAACAAACTAAATGTCTTTTTTTTATCTTCTAAAAGAAAAAAAAATTTGATATTTAAAATTAAGATTAAAAATTCAATAATGTACTAAGTTACGTAATGACGAAAAGATTAAAATAATATCTATATATTTTTTCTTAGAAGAATTAAACATTTTTCGAGGATATGTATTTTTTGCATTTGTCAATATTGAAGAAAAATCTGATCAATAAGATTAAATTGAAATTTAATGTACTTTAAATTGAAATTGATAATATATTTTGGTAAATGATATATTGATAGTGTTTTTGGTAATTGGTATTTTAATATGCAAACAATAATCAAAAGTTCCATTTTAGCAAGTAAAATATTTCTATTAATATATATTGGAGATTTTCGTATCTTGCATAAATAATATTTTAGCACAAAGTTGATTGTGAGCGGAAATACACGTTTCCTTCCGATATGATGAGTGTCTCTCGTCTATGACGAACTGCTTTGGCGGCGCCGTATTCCTGGAGATTGAGATATTTCCGAGAACGTCCGGCTCGATTAATATCGCCGCGAAGGAAACGAGCGAGGCTGGGTAAATTAACGAATTGGAGGGCGCCCTTTCCAAGACGCTTTTACCGCGACTGGCTAATCCGATAAAGTGACAGCTTCGCACGAACCTCTTTCCTCACGCTGACACTCTGCTCGATGGGATATGACACTAAGTATTCTATATTGACTAATAAACCGTTATTCTGCGGCTTCCCTACTAACGAAGCCTTGCTCCTTATTTTCTTTTCGTAATGATGCTGCATCCTTGGTCTTTCTTCGCATTTACGGATGCGTACTGTATTGTATTTCTATGCAACGATTTGATCTAAAAAGGTCGAATTCTGGAAGCTGTTCGTGCGTAATTCAAATAAGGGATACGTAAATTTCCTTCCTCTACCTTCTTCTCCTCGCTCTCTCCTCGATCATCGTTCACACTCTCGGCGTTTCCGCTCCGTTCGCCCGGGAATATCCTGACGCAGAACACAGCTGGAGAAACCTCGTCAAGGCCGCATTGGTGGACGCCTCAATCAGGACTCGCTTTGGAACCCAATTTCACGAGAGAGAGACTATTTGCGCGTGCTTTGGCCGGCAGTAGGTTTGACCTCTCGTTAATCACCAAAGGACCCGAAGCACGAAGGCGAGTCGGACAAGCTGTGTAGTTGACCGCAATGGCTGACCGTTGGCCCGGTGGACAAACCCTTAAGGTTACCGAGGTACAGGACACTATTCTGATAGCGCATTTTGAGAAATCCTGGAAGTAAAAGAGTTCATTTTTTGTTGTGAAATTCATCCTGCGATCGTTATCTAAGTATCAGTGCTAAAAATAATGTCCTTTACATCGGCAATCTTCTGAAATGCATCTGCATCGATCGAACTTGTTGGATGAGTCAATATTTGGACTGTAAGCGATACGTTTGCCACTGTAAGCGATACGTGCAATGATTTCACGCAGGTTGAGGCATCGCCCCGAGCAGTCCTCGTTGGCTTGTACACGACGCCTAATCGCTGTATTAGCTGGCTTTGTGGTTAAGCTATGCTATTGCCGAATTAGGGGTGATTCGCTTCGAAACACACCCTCCCGCGTTTGTGCCATCTAGGTGAGCATAACGCGCATTTGTATTTGCAACATTAGCCTTGCTAAGTTGTCCACAATATTTCGGATACTTTACGAAGTTATCGTCTTCGATACCTCGAATTTTCTATATACGCATGTAAGATCTGCATATATTTATTAGTATTTCTTATAGGAGCGCATTTATAAGTATATGGAACTGAAATGTTCATTAATATGGTACATCAGATATGGAACAATGCTAAAATACAGACCAGAAGCATTGATGCAAGCTTTTATCTTCATTAAAACCTTCTCCAACCAGCTGTATCCTTCTTGTCTTATGATTGACAAAATCTGGAACATGAAAAAGTAATAACTAAGATATTGCTGTAAATGCATGATCGGTCATTAAATTGAGCAAAAATTCGATGCCGAATAAATAGATAACTCTTATTTACCCGTTACATTACAGAAATAGTAGAATCACGCGAGTTATTTTGATGAAACTTGACGATGTATGGTTTTAGGCAGATTTACATGGCTTGCTATACGTCGGACCGCCATAGTCTCTTGGCGCATATCGTTTGTTGGTTTTGCGGTGTACCATAACGCTGCCTTCCTCGTAACCTCTTTCCCTCCTCTTGGGAAAAGCGGGCTTTCGCCAACATCGTTCAGTAAAGGGCTCCTTCCGCCACGCCGCCTTCATATTAGACACGAATAAAATCTGATCATGAGATTTATGGATTCCTATAAATTCACGGTGTTTATCAGAGAGAAAGAAACGACTATCAAGCTTAAAAATGTTTATAGAACATATATATTTAAAAAATTTTATTTATAAATCTGCATATTTCTGATAATATTATTTATTATCGGCAAAACTTTGTATCTCTTTATTGCAATCGTAATTCTATTTTTAAAATGTTATGTATGTAATAAGAAATCGGAAATTAAATTCAGCTGGCAAATAAATTTCTTATTGTAATCTGCGTGAAAAAGATTAAATTGAAAAATCTGAAGTACGAAACTATTGTTTCAAAAGATGTCATTATACTTATTTATTTTAATTCAAATGGTTGTTCTTTGATTTCGTCGGTGTCTGCATCAACGCCTTGAAATCATTGCTTGATTACGTTGGATAAAAAGCCCACTCGTCCCCTTCGGTGCAGCTTTTGACCTCGGCGTAAGTTCGACCGCAGGATCCACGCAGGAGAACGAGACAGATGAAGACAGAGAGGAGGTGCAAGAGAGAACAAGCGGAAGCACACCGCGGGGGATAAACAGAGGTGACGTAATTACCGAGATTAATGCGGCCTTGAGCTTTCGGTGGCAACCGAAGCTCCCGGTGCTTGCTTTTATCTCACGAGCTATCATCCGGTCCCGCTTCTCCTTCTCCAACCTCCTGCCCCCTTCGCCTCCGGAAAGTAATTTGAGGACGAGAGGGAACGGTTTTAAATTTTACTTATCCGTGGGACTTAGATTTACTTGCGTCACTGACGCCGCGGGCGGCCAACCTCGTTTTTGCAGGCGATGTCTGTCACAATGCGAATTCAGTCTTTGCACGATACGTAGGCTAGATTTTTTTAAATGCTTCTGGTCAATTAAATGTGATCTAAAGAAAGATAGGAATATTTTCGTGTGCTCATTTTCAGTTGAAGCGCATGTTGAATAAAAGAGACGTATCCGTGCGATAAGAATGAGATAATCTAAAGTTGAACTTGTTTGTTGAATTACTGTTCGTTATATAGACAGATGTAATGAAGCATGAGTACAGATTGGGCGAAATTTGCGAATTTTCGCGAGAATCCTTTCTTTTAGACAATAGCTGAGAAGAAGAATTTTCGCCGACACCCGGCGTGGCTTCCTGCAGCAATTCTCTCTGGGCGTCGTCGTGAGATTTTCCGTAGACGACACCCGTAGTGGCGGCCGGGTGCCGAGATTTCTCTGTCTCTCTTCGCAGGCAATCTGAGAGGAAGAAAGAGAAAGCGAGAGAGACAGAGAGAGAGAGAGAGAGAGAGAGAGAGAGAGAGAGAAAGGGAGAGAGCGAGGGAAGAGGACTTCTTCCTTTCACCAAAAACACCGGGTGCGGCTGCTCTTCCTCCCGCACTTCATAGAAGAGGGCCACTATTCACGTCGCCTCACCGGCACCCCTTTCTTTCCAACCCTCACTACCCCTCGCCGTCGTAGTTCGCGTTGTCGTCGTCGTCGTCGTACACCGGGGTACGCCGTTGCCTGCTCGAGACAATGATATCGCAGGAAAAGAGGAGAGCGTCTCGGCCCGCTTTACAACTCCCGGCGGGGCCGACGTTACCGGGGCGAAATTAATATCATAAATAATATCGTAAAAAAAATACAGCCCGCAGCGCCCGCCGCCGTCACGCCGGCGTTACCGCGAAACGTTTCTCTCGCGTCTTGATAAAGGAACCGAGAGAAGCGGTTAAAAGAGAGATAGAGAAAGAAAGAGAGGCAGAGGCAGACAGAGAAAAAGAGGGTGAGAGAGGAAGAAAGAAGGGGATCCGCGAGAAGGCGTCTCCTTCTTAGGGGAAGTCGAAGTGCCAGTAAGATCTCGGATTAAGCCGAGCAACGTACCAAGCGCTTTCCCAGAGCACATAATCTTGAAATGCGACAGCTTTATTTTGAGAGAATTTGAATTCATTTTTATGCTACTTTTAGTCGCGGGATACAGCATGTCTCGAAAAGGAAACATAACACTTCCGCCATTGTGTTGTAACAATAATTGATCTATTAAACAATAATCTCGAGATTGAATAATAGCATAAGAGTATAAGAGCAAATAAAGAATTCTTTGCTTCTTTTCGGTGTACTAAGAAAATTAATATAAAATATAGTTAAATGCATATACAATTGCTTAATATTTATCGTATACTTATAGGGGATGCATTTATCAGGTGATTAAAAAAACATCTGTATTTAAAAAGTATTAAAGGCGATAAGTATTAAAGACGATCTTATGGCGATATTGCTTTATTGAACTGCACTATTTTTCACATAAATTACTTGATTTTAATGTAATTACTATCAAGAGCTACTATATCCATTGTATTAATTTCACGCCTTATAACTCTCGATCGTGCATATTATGCATCGTTTGCTACGCATAGCATTAGGACTCGCCTTCCTCCGCCTCTATCATCCATTTCCTCCGTCGTAGTTCCTAACTAACAAAAGCTCCGTATATCCTGCTCGTGCTCGGGACGACTGGCTGCGATACACGGCGACGGGTATATATCGTCGGCGCGTGTTACGGTCGTAGCCACCCTACTCCTCGCTCATGTGGCTTGATGTTTCTCGCCGAACAGCAATATAATCACCCTGATGGCACAAAGCGGCCACCCCTACGGCGGCAGCCTCGCCGCGCCTTCCGCGCCATCAAACGCTGATGATACAGACGATACGACGTATGTATACGCGACGACGCTAATTCGCGTCATTGTCACCGTTTCTTGCATGAGACTAGGCGAAGCCACAGGTAGCTGAGACTCACCCTTGCACGTTCACACTGCTGTCGTCGTCGTCGTTTGTCGAAGACAAGTGTGAAATATTGTCTGGATACACTGACAATCGAGCTTGTAGTCGATGATACTTGGAGTATTGTTCCGCTGAGAGAAAAGACGAAAACGGATTCTAGATCGCGGTGATACGCACACATTATGAATAGTTTAGAGTTATTTTGGGATAGCACTAAAGTGTACAAATAATCGTTAGTTAACTGGCTGTGATAATGTAGCACTGATTATTACAAGTCATAGTGCTTTAAAACATTGTACTCGTTTACTTTTTAATATTAACAGGAATCTTTAGCGAAAAACTTTTAATTATTATTAAACTTTTAATTACGTGAAGTACAAATATTAATTATTATCAAATTAAATATTAAATGCAAATATTATTATCAAGAATTAGTTATAGCAAATATTATTATCAGAATCAATTATTATTATCAAATGGATCTTAAAACAATAAAAACTAGTAAAAAATAATCGAAACCAACATATTTGACAGTTTCGTTTATTTATTAGCAAAAGAGTTGGTTGTATGATGATTATTAATTTATATTGAAACTATATTAAAATTATATATATTGAACTTATTGAAACTTATTATTCAGGACTTATATTGAAATTATATTTGATAAGTATGATAGTTTTTTATGTGAATTGAATTTTATTATAATTTTATATAATTAATATAAATTTTGGACTAAGTAGGGGAGACCGGGGCAAGTCGGCCAACTTTTTATTTTTTTGTTCTTTTATAAACAGCATTTTGTGCCTACCTTTGGTATAATTCGAAAATACAATCCTTCGGCAACAAAAAAATATATATACTGAAAAGCTTAAAAGTAAATTTGTAAAGGAAATCCATTTTATCTTCGAAGATATCTAACGAGTCAACTTGCCCCGTTAACGGGGTATAATGGCACACGATATGGGATAAGTTGCCTACACCGAAAAAAATATGGTTTGATTCAATTAACGTTGATGTGTTATGGTTTACCA
>NJRQ01000080.1:487911-540570 GCA_003063805.1 Aphaenogaster ashmeadi
CAGGTTCGAGTCCACTAGATCAGGTAAACATGGATATTATTATTTTCCGACACTGCCCTTGCTGCCGGGAAGAGGAATTCTGGTAGGTAAAACTGGGCTCCGTCTTTCGGAAGAGACGTTAAGATGTTGGTCCAAACGGGCAAAAAGAGTAGGAGTTGTAGGGAAGGTGGGAAGAGTGAAAATATGCAAACCCCGAGGGGACGCAGTATATAATTCCTTATTACACGTATAACGTAATAGATCCCCGTGCCTATTTCTTATGTTTTGAGGTGGAATCTGAACGTCTTCCCCAGGAAGTTCTTCATCAGGACTTCACTATATGTGCTGGGACCTGCCCGTCCTAAATTTTTTTTTTTCTTTGGGTTTGTGCCTCACGGACAAGCGTTTTTAACCAGCCCGGAACTTTAACGATCATTCATTTTTCTTAATCAGAAAAATTCCGAGATTAAACACTCGTATATACGTGAGGTGAGGGCCAGGCTTTGAACCTACTATCCACTGACTACCAGTCAGCCGCTACTCGCACTGAGCTACGCGGTCACCCACGAATATACGTGAGGTGAGGGCCCTTATTTTCAGATCTGTATCTGGCTAAATTTTTAGATACTTCAGCAAATTCTTTCCGTGTAGATTTAATTATTCAGAGAGGGAGGGAGAGAGAGAGAGAAAAGCAATAATTTTTGTAAATTTAAATTAAATATATTTTTTCTTTTTGAAACGCGTTGTCGTGTACTGTGTGATCGACTATAAATATATTTTTCAGATGATTTGATATTGTTAATAAACATTTACCTCGCGGGTTTTGAGAGATTCATCTATCGTCAAGCGAGGGTTAATAGTGACGTCTTTCGAAGGAGTAGCCGCTCATTAAGATTCTGGTTGTTTGCCAGGATGTCGGACTTCGAAGATCTCTTCCGTGGGTAATTGCATCCTCAAAGGGTTAGTCATTGGAGTGTAGCCCGCGGCAAACCTAAGAACCTTAAATCTCTCGAGAGCATCGCGCCTTTTCGTCTTCTCGGGGGAGATACGTCTTTTCCTCGAGAAGTAGGGTTGCCGTCTAATGGAATTAAAACTAAGCCTACAGATAGCGAAAGTGTCGACCGTTTATCACGATAAATATCTCGTTAGATATTCTTGTACCTGTTGACAGATGTACATTTGGTCGTCAAGTATTTATCAGAATTTTCCCATTTTAAACGTCGCATACATCTTTGATTGATTTCATTCGCCCGAATGATTAATACAATACTTTAGTTAGAAGAACGGAATATTCTTCACTTGCCATTAAATCTGTGTTGCTTTTTACTTTTCGCGGAATTTGCTTTTTCCCTCGGGATTCACTTAGGCAATTCGGTTGAATATATGAACGATCATTGCATCTGGAATAAATGGGTCAGAAACTATTGGCGTGCGCTTCCAAGTCATCTAACACGTTGCCAGATTAAATTGGCCTTGGCCACGAAAATTCTATATGAATAGTTGTTAATATCTTTTTTCTCTTTTTATATATGTATATAACGATTTGTGTAGCATGTTATTTTCCAAGCATTATAAAAATTATTTAATAATTTTTTTGAAAACATTTATAAAAAAGTAAGAATAAATGATATTACATATATAAGAATAAAAAAAAGCTAGAAGATAAGTAGAATATCTTTTTTAGTTTTGTGAAAAGTATATTTAACTTTAATTTGGTGACACCTTCATTAGAAATCTTTATTGTGTTTCTCGGATAGCACAATAATTGCAATAAATCTTGAAAGTGGCACGAGGCATTCGGAGGATATTGAGAGTACGGCGTTTTATTTTTAACCGTCCCGGCTTCGGGCGTCTTGCTGCGACCTTAGTGGCATCGTAAACTGTGAGTACATAAACGAACTCAGTCAATAACCGGCGGCATGGAATCTCCCACGGGCAGGACTTTACTACAATTCGCATTTTCATGGCGGATGGAGTTACGGTTTATTAAAGCGAAAAAAGGCTTTGACGTTTGTACTGTGCGAATGGCTGTTTTTCGTACGAGATGCCACACATTTAGAAAATGTGTCTGTGTTAATAGTGAACATAAAACTTTAGTCTTTGCTAAATTATAATAAAAACAAGAGCGATAAAAAAATTTTAGTAGATTTAACAAGAATTAAAAATATGACGGTTGCACTGCACCGTACCAGATATTGAGCTATGAAATTTCTATTATGATTTTTATTAACTTATTTATAGAAATTAGTCTTACTGTATTGAATAATTTTAAAACAAAAATTTTGAAAAGGACTTCTTCCAAAGTTAACATATTTATATAAAATAAATGACAATAATTTGAACGACACGACTGGCAGATTTATTATAAACTTTTACGACGTTTCGGCCATGGTTTGTGGCCCTTTTCAAGTAATTAATACATATGACTCACAAATTTCATCAATTTTACGAACATGTGTCCAGGCTATGTCATAATCTAAAAGCTGGATCACATAATAAACATAAAAGAACATAAAATTGAAGTGAAATCATATTAATAAAACAAATTAGAAACAAATAGAAGATAAAAATAAAAATAAATTTAAAAAAAAAATAAATTTAAAAAATAGAAATAAGTATACATATAAATAAGAATAAGAATAAAAATAAAGATTTACATTTTTGTGCGTCACCGAAATGAATAGTTGTTAACATAATATAATATAAATGATTAACAAAAGATGTGTGGCATAATTAGACTCAATTCGCCAAAGGAAGCACGTCAGATACCAAGTAATTTCCACACTAAACTGATCGCAGAAGGTTAAATATAAGGGTTAAAATTAGATAGATTGTCATCATTTCGACATAAACAATGCGAGAAGAAAGAAAATTAAGTATTACGGATAACTTTATCATAAACAACGGTCAATTTCTCAGTATCTTTTTGCAAATTAATGGTATTACAATGTTTTTTTATGAAAAACATTTCAGCAATCTCTCTCTTTTTAGTGTGTTTTTCACGATGTAAAATTTCAGGATTAGACCAATCAAAATCGTGTTGGTTTAAAACACGGTGTTTGCTAATTACTGAGTGATTGCTGTCGTGTTCTTTTATGTTTATTATGTGATCCAGCTTTTAGATTATGACATAGCCTGGACACATGTTCGTAAAATTGATGAAATTTGTGAGTTATATGTATTAATTACTTGAAAAGGGCAACAAACCATGGCCGAAACGTCGTAAAAGTTTATAATAAATCTGCCAGTCGTGTCGTTTAAATTATTGTTGTTTATTAATCACTGGCGAATCTTAAAATCCTCCTGTGTAAAATAAATGAGTTAAAACCATTTTTTATTCTTTCGTCTAATGGAAACGCCGTCCGAAAGCAAATCTGCGTTAGAAACCGCCGTAGGACGCGATTAATTATGCCGGTGAAGTTGACCCTTGTCTTCGCATATCCCACATTTTATTGCCTTCTACGGGCTGTCGCACGCGGTCGCGCTTAGGAGACCCGACAGTTTTGGTACTACCGAAACGGTAATGCGCGAATGCCGGGAATTCAGGAAGGTACCCGGTCCCTCGGCTGGATCTTGGTGGCGAATTTGCGCGCCATAGAATTCGCGAGCTATTTGTGGAGCGCGAATTTTCCTCGATAGGTCGCTAGGTTGGCCGGTACATCCGGCTAGGATAGCGAGAGATAACTGGGCCGGCACCGAGAGACCGGGATGAATAATGAAGTGAGTCGCGCCTCGCCCGGAAGGCCAGAGATTCACCCGGGCCCGGTCTAGACCCCCGAGATTAGCCCTGAGTTATGGCGTTAAGATCACATCTAATTGTATCAGTTCGGGCCACCCGAACCAGCCTCTATCTACCTATCCATCTGTACCGGCCTGCGCGCCACTATAACCTGCTTACTCGGCCCTCCTTCCGCGTCTCTTCCGCGCCATTGACCGGGACCTTAAACGCCGGCCGACCATCGATTTGCTTAATCTTGCGCTTTGCGAGGACTTTACCAACTCGCGACTCCCTCTCTTCCGTTCGACGACTTTGCTCGACGCGGTTTACCGGGATTCATGCCCTCGCCTTGGCTACTTATCAGGAAGATTCTCTTCCTTGCATCTCTCCCTCTTAGTCTTTCAATGTTTGTGTTATTAATTGAATTTTAATGTCTGCTCCTGTACAAGTTTTGAGTCGTACGTGGGAGATGAAGATCATCGGATAGTATTAAATAGACGAATGTTGGGCTTTGTAAATCATAGCGAACAATATATGCGAGCATGGTACGCTATTTGTTAAGAGGATGTGTATACACGATCGTATTTCGCGGTTCACCGACAAAATAGGGAAGTCCTTAGGCATTTCTGATCCTCCTTTCTTCTGGCTAAATACCTAACGTCGCTCCGGGTTATCTCTCGGCAGGAGAGAGTGCTAGGAAAGGAAGCGACGAGCAGAGAGAGCGAGAGAGAACACGAGTCTATAATGGTTTCCTTGAGGCTCATTCGCGTCCTAGGATAGGGTCGTCTACCTCGCATATAGTTTCCCCATCAGTTCGAACACCTACAGGGTGTACCGATTATTTTACCTCTAAAATCCGTCAAGTATCTATTATAAATGATTTAACTTCTAAAACATAGAAATTATGCGAAAATTGCGTAGAATTACGATTGCGAGAAAATGGCACAATGTTAGAATAAAAAACATAGGTACAATCTTAGCTAAAAACAGTCTCAATTTAAAAAGTACTAATTGTATAATTTAGAATCCTCTAATTTGTCAGAAATATATGCTTAGAAATATCTAATTGTCTTTTTAAACAATATCAAGAATTTTCTAATATCTGCGTCTCAGATATTCGTTCGAATACAGCAAGTTTAATCACTTCCAGGGTGCCGACTTTGTGTCGGCATACCACGATGCTTTCGAGTCACCTGATAAGAGCGGTTGGGCCAGAGATATTAGTAAGTTTGCGCTGGGAAGGAGATGAGGACTAGAGGAGGACTAGTGCGAGTAGCGGAGAGGCATTAGAGGTCGGGGATGATCACTGAGTGTGCGGCACTAATCAAGACGCATGATTATAGGCCCCAGAGAACCCTCGAGAACGAGGCTACCGTCATTCCTAGCCAAAGAGGAGCTTCGGGTGCGTTTTCCGCGCGCTCGTCGTCGTTGAACTGTAGATTACAAGCCGTCGCTTTTTGACGCGTCGTCGTATCCTTCTCGCATTTTAATCACCTAACACCTTCGAATAACACGGCATTTCGAATTTTGGTACTGCGTGGAATGCATACCGGATAAACGCATTACTGTTAGTCGGCAAAGTCAAGAAGTCCTGAGCAGAACTAAAAATCGTGCCTGAATTATTGCGGCCGCAGTTGAGCAGCATACTTATTATTAACACTCTTGGCGAACGCCCCCCGAGCGATAAACGTTAATAGTAGAGCACTAATAAACAGTGGATACATTAAACCGTGTGTAATCCCGTTAATGGATCGTTACTCGTCGCTCGATCAATCGTTAAGCACTGTTGGTGTAATTGCAACCATCGGTATCAAACTGTCAGTGCTACGTTTCACGGTTATTGTATCGTTGTCGAATAGTCCTTCTAATCGATCGCGCCGTCCTCCTTTTAGTGCTACTTAACCATTTCAAAGAGTGACAATTTGTCGAACA
The DNA here is from genome assembly GCA_003063805.1 of Aphaenogaster ashmeadi. Taxonomy (NCBI): domain Eukaryota; kingdom Metazoa; phylum Arthropoda; class Insecta; order Hymenoptera; family Formicidae; genus Aphaenogaster; species Aphaenogaster ashmeadi. The sequence goes on from NJRQ01000080.1 coordinate 493,541, forward strand.
GCGTCTTGCGTATAATTAATATCTTTCCCGTTTCTGAATGCTACGTAGCAGTACCTTCAAACGTTACACGCTTATAATGCTCTCATACGTATAATTAAAATCCAATTAAATGAAAGTTTAATCGAAAATGGCTGTAACATACAAATTTTAACTATTTCTTTACACAAGTGTAATATCTTCCACTCAAAATCTTCCGATCTTTGATCGTTTGTCTCAAGAATAATTAATGACATGTCGGCAAAGTATCTCGTATTCCAAAAAACAGCTTAAATTTTACTTTTGCAACGATGTTACGATTTACTCTACTATTATCTGAACGATCGGCGCCACTTTGGTTAGCTCATTAGATCAGAGACGACTGTCGAAGCAATTAGGATCCTCCTCGCGATTCTCCTCAGGGAGGTAGTGCTCCTGTTGATCCGGTCGTAGCGCCAGAGGAAATTTCCCGACCTACGGTTCTATTTGAGGTTGCGCTAAGCAAGTTAGCACAACCCCAACGTATCGCGTTAAATTATGCTCAGAAGCGCTGTGGCTGCCGCGGATATGTGCGTACACGCGGGCGCGCACGCACGTAATCACGGTAAGCGGCGCGCATTTGCCGGGGAAACCGCGTCTCAGGAAGCCCACGGTGTTGTCACGCGACGGCCTGCGTCGGGCCCTGGGAAAAGGGAAATCATCCGTCTCCATTTTCTTCAGCTGTCGGATCACGCGGCGACGCACGTCCCGAACGTCACGTCGCGGTAGGGCGTGAAGAGAGGCACGCGGTGACGTGGACGGTGAAAATATACCTTATAAAGTTAGATGTTATCCTGCAATGCTGCACGCCAGAACCGCAGCGATATGCTCAGCCGGTTGGCATCGACAACATTCCGTGCTACCTTCTCATCTGCGCACTGCGAGAGAAAATATTTTAAATAACAAAAAATCAAGAATGCTTATAAGAAAGCAGCGGCGATAAAGTAAAAGCGTATAACAGACAATATCATAAAATCTATCTGAATTTTTGACGCAAATCGATCATTAATGGAATGTAACAGTTGCTTTGTGCAGCTTTCGATTAGATTACATCAAAGATGATATTTTTGATGGTTTGCCTCGTTGCTAGCTGCCTGCGCGTAGACAGCCAACATTGTTTTATATACCGAAATCGGATTCTCAATGGACAGTCGATCTCGAGGCACGCGCGGACCGATCTATGGTTTATTCGCAAAGTTTCCGATTGCGCGGCACAAAGAAGTTCGCGAATAGTTGTCGGGCTACATCAGATGGCGTACAAAGGAGGAATCCGACGTTTGTAGACGGAGAAAGAAGGAGAAAGCTAGGAGTAATGAAGGGACAAAGGACGGATGCGGAGATAGAATCTACCAGGGATAGCTGGTTCGTTAATCTTAAGAGCGTCGGATTCGCGATTTCGGGCAATCGCATGCCATGGTGATCCCTAGGCACATATAGAAGCAAAGGGTCAAGCAAGATTGGTCCTTTTCATCGTAGCGGGATAAAGGCGTACCGCGTAGGATATCGAATCCACTTAGATGAATGATGTGTTTTGTTCACTGTGATAAGTTAACACGTAATTTATAATAGCAAGTTATTAAGAAATCAATTTTAATTCTTAATCCTCTATTACGATATATAATGTCTAAAATCTCATTATTTTATCGAATTGATTAGAAAATATTGAGAAATTAGATTAATGCATTTTTTTTATTAAAGCAGATTTGTTATCAAGATCAAAAAATTTTACTACAGAAATTATTGTCTATACTTAATGAATCTATAATATACAGATAAAAGAACTCTAAACAATACTGAAAAATTCGTTATATTCAGCGAATTAAATAAATAAAAGTGAGACATCAACCCGTCACATTATTCGTTATTTGAGATATATAACACAGGACCACAAATTTTTTTTTAATTGACACAAACTAGACCACGTGTACTATACGTAATTTGGGTCGCTGAAGTCGAATCCGTTGGCCGTTTTTGTCCACCACGTCTAAGTTTTTTGTAAATTGCAAAGAAATGTATTAAATCACTTGAAATTTTTAACCATAACCGACACAACAAATTCCTTTTAAGGGTTAAAAGTCCTAACAATGTGCTTAATTTTGATTGCAATAAAACTTCTCCAACATGTCACATACTGTAGTTATAATATGCCAAAATTCACTAAAATAGCCTTTTTTTGCAACTTTAACTGCAATTAACTCAAAATTGTGACGTGATAGAGCAATTTGGCCAGCGGCATTGTTTTTTGCGACCCAAAATCTATAAGAATCACCTACTCTGATCCCAGTTGATTTTCACAAATTTCTTTTTGTGGTCCTGTGTAATCTGAGATCAATTGTCGAGAGGAGATTATGATAACATTTTGCCTCTGAATACTCGATGCACTTTAAGACGTCAGACTCGCGATTGATTCTACAAGTAAGAAGGAGTTGGCAGACTTCCGAGGTTAAAGAGCATTCATCACACCCTCCGGTCTCTGTCGGAGACATTTTCCATCCTGGAATCCATTGAAAGTTCTCTCGCATCGGGATAGCTGCCCGAAGAGTGTACAAAGTAACGTCATACCGTAGAGCCGAGGGGTGGCTCTGGCGCGCGTACGTGTATTTGCTTTTATTTAAATTGTAAGTTAGATGCCATTCGGGATGAGGTGGTGCACGACGAGGCTTTTAGTGAATGGAAAGAAATGTTTGCGCTAAATGATTCGACCCCATATGGAAATGAAATCTGCGGCAGCCATCGGTCCGCACGACCGATCTCCAAAGTATCTGCTAGAGTCTTCGTCGCGACTCCAAGTTTTTTAGGACAAGGCAAGAAGGTTTTACGTATGTATGAAGGAGAACGGAAACGCGCGGAGTATACACTCTGCGCTTTTAAGCACGAGCTTAAAGCACGCGATTATTGCCAAAATTGAAGTTGTCTTATGTTCCGCAAGATTTTCATATGAGTGACAGAGAGAAATTCAGAAATCTTTATTCTGAACGACAAATAGGCAAGAAAAATCATAAAACATTGTTGGATAAATTTACTATTTAATAAATGTAGCACGTAGATATTCTAATAGCCGTGAAAGAATCGATTAAAGCTTTTCATACATATTAGATTAAATCGCATGAATTATGGTAACAAATAGATATTTATAGTCGACTTTGGAAACATCAATCGCCACCGATCTCCGTTGTCGCCACCTCTCGCGCTGAGAAAGTTGCTAATGCGAAGCCACACACAGGGATTGTGCACTGTTTCGTCGGAAGCCGGGACGCAGGGACAGGAACCGCGCCCGGATTTGCATACTCGTCAGCTGTGCTTCCTTCAACTTTTCCTGCGGCACACCCTCCGTGGAACTCCGCGCGAACTCGGTGGTGCGGGTATGCACTCACGTCGGATAGAGCCACAGAGGAGGAGGGAGCGGGGGAGAGAGGGTGCAGGTGTCGGGGACAGCCGTGTATTTCTAGTCCCGATTCATAATTGCAAATTTCCTTCGCCTTATTTATGCAGCCCGGGCTCATACCGAGCCCCGGCTCGGCTTGCAGATTCGCTAATACGGGTCTGTCTACCTCGAACTCCTCCGGCTCAGACTCGGAAGACAAAGTCGGAAAATATGATGTACTTTTCTGCAACGGCCCTGCGTGAATTTCCATCGTTGTGATTGAAAAATTTTGGTGAAAATTATAAAAAGAATAGAAAAGGAAATGCATTTATTTTACCACTCTAAGATAAACTAATTTCTATTACTGATCTTTTATCTTTCTTATACCAGGGATTAATTAGCGAAATTAGTTTATATTAGTTTATATTAAATTATATTAATTAGTTTATATTAAATTAGTTTATATTTAATTCACATTTTTGCAATTTTGATAGGCGTGTCACAGACTCATGTCAAGTATTAACGCCAATTAAATATGAAGGTATAAAATTTATAAGTGGAAAGTGATGGATAATATCAGTTACCACTAATGAGCAATTAATCAAATATTTATTATTATTGTAATAGTTAGAGGAAGGGGGACGCGCATATTTTCAAATTAATCTTACGGATTGAAAAGTTTTCGCCACTCGTGTATTTAATATCACTTTTATCGTATAGCACGTAATGGCTTGTACCGATACATCGTCACCTAAGGAAAGGCAGCGTGTCACCCGATGGCTTTACAAAGTGGCATCGAGAAGAGATTAGCGGCCCTTCTGCGTCTCACACCTCTCCCCCGGTCACATATCGAGTTATGAGAATCTCTTTCACGAGTGTTGCGCGTGGGGGGGAGTCGGCTCACGTGTTCGCGGGCCATACATTTTCACTTTGGCGCACGTGTCGTCACCTTCGTCGCCTTCTTGCAGCCGTTGTCGATGTCGACGTCGATTCGAAGTAAGGGAGAAGTACGGGGGGACCTCGGCCTCGGCGAAGGGAAAAAAATAAGGCCTCTCTCGCCTGTTCGATACAAAAGCTCTTCTCCGCGTGCGTGCAGAAAGAAGAAATGGAGATACGATGATGCGCTCCGTTATGCATTATGCATACGCAAAAGACGAGCCGAGAGAGGTGGTCGCTAACTGAAAACCGATTTCTACTACCGTGGATTCAGGAACGGTGGTTCCCCGCTTACAGAGGTGCACCGGATTGTAAGGTGATCAATTTGTTCACACGTAAAATAAAAAATGAGATAGTAGAAAAACGTGAAATTCTTTCCATTCATATGATAGACAATATAGAAAAATATATCAATTGATATACGGCAGTGATAAGTGAAGAAAATTTTAACATATTTATGGCAAATAATTCTGCGATTTTCTTTATTTGATTTTATTGCAAATATATACAAATATAAAAAATTAACAAATTTTATACCGAAATTTATATATTTTTAAATGTTCTCGGTCTCACGTTTATCTGTAATTGTATGATTAACTTACATCTATATACAAATACATTTTAAGAAAAAACTGTTGCATAATAAGGAAAAAAAATGTGATAATTATTATTTTAATCCAAAGAGAAAATATATATTTCTAAATAATATTTGAGAAAATAATTGTCATCGTTGAAAAATTCCTAATGCATAGTAATTTTTAGAATTTTCGATGGAGTTTATCAAAGTTGTAGCAATTGTTGCAATCGCCAACAATCACTCGGCTGTTGCTGATTCGCGCGCTTGAATTAACTTTGGAGCCATTTACGCGAAATCATAGACTCAAGCGCGAGCACGGTGGTTTTCTCCGAAGCGGAAACGCGATTCTCTGCGAGTAATGCATAATACAGGAGAATCGAGGGTACGCTCTTGTAGCGCACGCCCGAAGAATGTTAAAATTCTTACGGATGGCGTCGAGCAACCTCGCTCAAATATCACTTTAGCATCGCGACGCCGCCCGCCGCGTCAGAGATTTGAACGAGCGATTCGTCGTTTATGTTATCTTGAAATATTTATCAAGCACCCCTCCTTTGTGTCATCAAATAAACGACGTCGGGAAAGTTATTGAATTTAATAAAAATTCGCGATGTTATCCCAATATTTTAGCGCTTCGAAATTATTCATACAAATTAATTGCAATTGACTCTGATTTCTCTTGAAATTACGCATAATTGCTGTTATAATTTAGACAAATTATTTGTAACAATCGTTTTGGGAATGAAGTTACGGCAAAGCCAGTGCTGGTTGTATATCTTTTATAGATAGGAAATGTGAGAGTTGTGGCTCTTTACATCTCGTTACTGACGGCAGTTTGTTCGCGTAATCACGTTTGTTTTATGGGCCGTTACGTAGGCAGATACTTTAACTAATTGTATAATTGCTTCCAAGCCGGTCGACGGTGGCGGCGTCGCGTCGCCACCACGTCGTTTCCTGTTCCCGTCCGCTTTTTATACTACAGAAGGGGACGGCAAGGATCGTATCCGTAAACACGAGCGTCGTCCACATCCGTCCTCGCTAAATTGCACGGTGTTTAATTAGCAAGATGCCGACAAAACAGGCGCAAATGACCATAAAGCCAGAAGTTCTTGCGATAACCGAATTTTTTTCAAATATTACTTCTATCGTATAAAATGGCGAAGTGTCGCATATACGTTAAAATAGAGTTGCTTTTAAAGTTCTTGGATCCACGAATTTCTGGGTGTTCTCCAATACACTTGGTAGGATCTTAGGATTGTTCCATCCCTTGAGACAGACCGAGAGGGCTCGCCGGCTTCGTCAAATATTTGCCCAATCACCGCGAAGACGTTTTGGTAACTCAACTGCCACGGATCGTCGTTCTTCTTCGTGGTCTTATTTCTCATCTGCCAAACTGCCAGTAACTTTTCGCATGAAAAGCCGACGTATCAATACGAAGTGTTGATTTATATCTGCACTTAATATAGAGTAAGTTTGCAAATACGAAACAATAAACGTAATAGCTTTGTGTGTGTAAGAACTTAATAGATTCAATAACATTACATTGGGCGTTAAATAAAATATCGATGCATCCGCGTTGCGTTATATTTAACGGATTAAAAAAATATCGCTTTAAGTTTAAAGAGATCGCGTCGACCGACGTCCGATTGAAATAAATTAATGGATGTTTGTCGGCCATTGTTAGAGTTACTTTACGAGGTTCATGAGTCGCCGAGCGCAAAAAGAAGGACGAAGGTCTAAAGAGCAAGCGACATTCCGCCGGAGCCGCTCGCTTAATCAGAGCGAAGGTTTTTAGAGCCCCTTAAATCACGTAACGCGAGACGTCGCACGGGGTGAGAAGGGGGGTGGTGGCAGCCAGATTGAAGGTCGGTCGCGGTCTCGGCGGGTGGGAATTAGCCCGGCTGAATTGATCAAAGCTGTTTAAACGCGGTCTCTTATTAAAGAAATCCATAATCGCCCTGCCGTCTGAAAAGCGGCATCCCCGCCCCGTACCCGTCCGGCTGCGAAAAACCAAACCAGAGTTTCCACTCCCTTAACTTCCAATCCCTTCGTTCTGTCACAACACTCCGTCTTTTTGCGAATACTCTATGCTGTCGAAAAGGCGAGGAAAAGGCAAATGATAAAGCTACTTGGAAGCTAATTGCACGATGCACGTTTGCAGATATTAACGAACTGCTCAGAGATGAAAGAAAATTATCATAAATAAGCTTTGATTTTATCCACAAAAGAAATATTTTATGAAATATTTGATTTTATCACAGATCTCATTTATTTCGGTGTAGTTAACGATTTATTACTTGAAAAGTTTAAGAACGTTTATAACGTAATTTACTATTCTTTGATTTCTTCTGCGTTAAATATTGAATGACATTCATTTTTTCTTGTATTTCTCTCTCATGATATATTTCTATGAGAGATATTTTATCAGTATCAATATTGATTCAAAATGTACATTAACATATATATGTAATCTTTGATATCTTAATTTATGTTAAGGTCTCTAATTTCTCTCATAGCTGTGTGATATATACTATATTCATTTTGAGATGTACGCTTGACTTTTCGCCTCCATGAAGAAGAGTCATTCTTTAGCGCATGACCGTAAAGTTTCTCTCGTTTCGTCTCGCATGCGTTTGTTCTCCAGAGAGGGGCAATCAGCCGGGCGCAATCAGCTTCACGCTTATAACGTTTTATTATTACGAGCCTCGGCGGCGCGAGGGTGTACGGACGGTATTTCGTACTTTCATTAGCTGGAGACGCAAAAGTGCGCCAGGCGTCGCGTCGCGAATCCTCGTCTTTCTCGTTGTCCTCCTTGTCATCGAGGGCCGCGCTCAGTCGCGCGAGATTAGCAATTCATAGCCGAGCGTGGTTATTATTGTCGCGGTGGCGAGGGCTACGCACACGTTTAACAGGAATGGCAGCACGGTGGCAATAATGATAATTAAGAAACATCGTAACGGCAGCATATTTGGAGAACCGACCCGACAACTTTATGCTCTCCTTCTTCGGTGCTCCCTTTTTCTCCCCATCTCTTTCGTCACCCTCGTTCTTTCTCTGTCTTATTTCTTCTCTCTTTCTTTCTCTGTCTCTCTTTCTCTCCGCTCACCTAATCTCGAGACCGATGCTTGTTAAAAACGCCCGTGAATATAAAGAGTTGCATTATTAAAGAAGTTCGCGCGACTATAACAAAAAGTTTCGGCCAGCCCGTGTCGGGGGTAGAGGCGAAAAAAGCAACAAGCCGGGCGACGCGGGAATGGTCGAGGCAGAAGGGAGAAGCAGAAGAGAGAAACGGAGAGGATAACAGAGGGAAAACGCGAGAGTGCGTAGCTTCTGGGCGCGATCGAATTGTTCGGGGCGAGAACTTTTCTCCACTAATCAAATCTGTCGATAACAATACACGTTGAACGTACAAATCTTATTTAATGATCTACGCCTCTAACATACTGAACGATGTGGGTGCAAGAAGCTTTTGTTAAATATAATTTTTTAAAAATGGATCGATGTATTATTTCGTTCGTATTTTATCAGCGGCCTGTAGTAAACAATTGCAGTTATCAAATAAAATTATTTTGTAATTTCGCTGTCACGAACAAATTAATTTTGACAACTTTTTTACGTCGCGATTAATCGCAAAGATAATCGTGAATATTTCGTCTTTATTGCCGGACACGCCGGTGCCTTTTTCCATGCAAAATCGGCAGCGCGGAGCGAGAGAACAAAAACGTTGGGGAACAAGAAGCAACGGCGCATGATTAGCATAACGACACTAATTAAAATACAAATGAAGCATCTTAAGACGGTTCGCACCGAGTGACTCATTATCACCGAGCTGTTGGCCCGTCTCGGTTCCACAAGGAAGCCCTTCCAGTCTCAATCTCTCCACATTTTACTGACACTCGCAAACCTAATTATATTTAACCGCAGTCTCGTATCGTTCGTGGCTATTTAGGGTAGCATTTCGATCTCGCTTTCATTTAGCATTCTAGCGAGACATCGACGCCAGGCATCTTTTGACGGCTTAAAAAATTTTCAGTATTAATTTTATGTTAGTAATATCTTCTATCATTGTTTCATGTTACTTTCATTCCTTTCATATTTAACCCTAGAAGGCAAAACTGAATTTGCTGAGCTTCAAAGGCAAAAGTGGGTACGGCACCCCAAACTTCTCGGGTGTCTCAATCTTTTCTATCAGCAGTAAATTAATAGTTAAATAATGCATTTTCTTCGTTTTTTAATGAGGAAAACGATGATGTATATAACATGTTGTATATAACATGTTTTTTGAATTATGATATGGGTCCGGACCCGAGAGTGTACCTGGCTACTTCAGAAGCGTAGTTTGAATTTCGTTTGGGGTGACAAGGAACCCCACATTTGCCTTCTAGGGTTAAGGGTAAAGTAACAAAAGTCAAACGCAGTTTTTGAATCTTTATGAGACCTTCTTTATTTTTTATAGTATATTTCTTCCAAAATCTGATATTTATTACCTTTGAATTCTTCTTTACGAGTCATAAAATTAATTTTTTAATTACATTTTCAAATTTATGTACTATTTCTTCTAAACGATCAAGGCAATCACAAGAAACAATTTTATTAATATTAGTCTTGTATTTTTAAACTGCTATATTTCAGTTTTAATATAAAATGACACAACAATGTCGAAGATGTCGAGAAAATAAATTAAATTCCCGCAAGCGAATGGGTATTTTTCCCTATTACCCTCGAATAGCTATCTCGACAAATAAGTTTGTCGCGGGCGAATAGTCTTTCTCCTTCTTTATGATAACCGCGAGGAGCAGCGAGCAGAGAATCGAGACGGTCGTCTTATGATTTTCTATTTGGCCGCGTAATCCATGGTTCACGGTAAGACACGCTCGGATCCACGCATAGGAGCCACGGAGCCCATAAATATGATTGGAGCATCGGCGTCGCCCTCGCGGAGCCTGACCCCTCGAGCCATTCACGTAGGATTACGGTGCGTTGTCTCGTCTTCTCCCTTTACGACGATCTTATTGGATTTCAATCGGAGCTACAGGCGCAACCCCTTCGACTATCATAGATCCTTCCGGACTATCTTGGATCCTATACAAGCTTCTTCGTCGTTCCTTATGAAATCTACGATCAAGCAAACTCGTCTTATAACCACGCAATCTTGATTAGTTGAAATAAACAATTTTAAATAGACTGCTAATCCATTGATATCTCGCACTAATCAGATCAATTGAAAATAACTGGATAATATTCTCTCTCTCTCTCTCTCTCTCTCTCTCTTTCTCTCTCGTAAGTTAATATAGACAGGCATATATTTAAGGGTAATTTTTCTCACCAAGAGCAATCTATACTTAATAAGATCATACTTTTCTTCCTGACAGTTAAAATTGCAGACATATCTATCAAGTTGATTGAGCGCTCAAGGCGGAGGCATAGATATATCTATTATGCCGTTGTTACGAGGGCGAAACCTAGAAAGGCAGGTACTAGTACAGGTCACTAACTCGTTCTCACGTTAACCCCTCGTCGACTCGGACGTCCCAAAACAGCGCTGAGGACAATAATGACCTCCGCGCTGCAGTTCTGGGGGTGACTTCGTGCCGGTGACTCGCTACATAATTCGCGGCGTTGTTAAAATCCCATAAACGGCCGAAGGAAACGACTGTTGGCGGAAGGGTAGTTCTGGCGGTTTTAGGCTTGCCGTGCACGTAGCGTTAATCCTGCGCCGGTGCTTATGTATCTCCCTTTTCACCCTCTCTCTCTCTCTGCTCTCGTATTTTCTCACCCACGAGCCACTTGCTCTCTTTAAAAGGAGAACGAGACGAGAGGAGATTGGTGGAGGAGAAGGGGAAGGCAGGCTCTCCTCTCTTTCGGTTGACACTTAATTTCCGTTATTCGTACGCAATCCTCAGTACACCGGCTTTATGTCACCTATCCCCTTTTCCCGCTCGATCCCCTTCACCCCCTCCCCCACTCCTCCTCCTATACCATTCTTCCTTTGCGCAACCCTCAACACTGTCTCCTTCATTCTCTTAGTTAACTACCCGATTCCCAAATACAAATTCGCGCCACTCGTTCTTAGACGATAATACTTGATACTTGGAATTCAACGATTGCGGTAATGAGATTAGATCTGATCTCATTGTAGTCAACTTATAGAATTATTTCGATAAATTTACTTCAATGCAATCGAGATATTTCCGATTAGTTGTTTCTATCTATGATAAAGTTGAATAATAAAAGATGGAGTCAAAATCGCAAAATTGAAATATATATACAACTTTGAGAATTGATTTACATTATTCATATTAAAGAGATACTAATATGTTTTAAACTGAGACATATTATATCACTGGAAATTGTGTTAATCTCATTTATACAAGTTATAATAGTAAGATAAATAAAAAAATGGAAATGACATGCAAGATAAAAGTTTCTTCTCATCGTCGGCCATTCAGTTGAGCATTCTTGCAGACTATTTGTGTTCAAAGGCGTCGTTGTTGTCGCCGCAACTGTGGGGATTACATTGTCGTAAAATCTTCAGAAATTTACATGAGGAATGTCCGCAATAAAATATTGATGTGACGCATTTGAATGCGCCGATGTTCGAGAAGGGACTGCTCGGCTGACCTCCCGTTCAGAGATCCCTTTGCATCGTCGGCAGATCATGCGACTTTCGCCCCGTCGAATGAACCTCGTAACTCATACATTTCGTACTTTCTTCGTGGCCATAGAATACAAAATGAAGAATTATTTTGTAGCTTATAAACATAACGAATATATAAATTTCGTTTGTGAGAATTAAAAAAAGGACATGCTGCAGTACACTCGGTTTTAACGTGCGTAATCTTTGATTGGTTTTTTGGTTTATTTCGACTGTTTTTATTTTATAGTCAGTATTATATGTTTCCTTTTGCGTTTTTGTGCTTACATTAAAATACAAACATCTGGAAACGCTCGTGATCGCTGCTTAGCGACAGTTCGATGTCGAGAGATTATTAAAAATAGAAGATCAGGAAGGTTCGACGGTTTCCTCTTTGCGAACTACCGTCTGAGGCCAGCTGGCATAATGCCGCGGCACCTTACGGCCACATCGTCTGGCCTCTCTCTTGAGAATCGTCAAGTTTCTCGTGAAATATTAATTAACGTTATTAACATTTCACCTTTCAAAATTCGAGATGAATGAATGAAACCATGGTGGATAGTTTTCTCTCTTCCTCGATCTCCGTTTCCTCCGTCGTTCCTTTCCCCCGTTCGTTTTCGATGAGGGAAGGAAAACCCCCCTATTATCGTAAATCATCGTTTTCCAATAACGCTACCGAGGCTCTTCATGCCTACCTCTTTGCCTCCCTCCTGTTCGTCCCTTTTCTTACGATTTTTCTTCATCTTTTCTTTCGTTAGACGCGACAGGAAGAACACGAAGTTCGACGTCGCGATAGCACGTATATGCGAAACTTAACTTTTGACGCGCCAGTAGAATTTCTTACATGTCATAGTCTGACAAACGATAACTACGGAACTACGGAACGTCGTATCGTATCGTTTTATGAGAGATCGTTGGTACTGTCAGGACTTGGTGTCTCGTATATATGAATGTTACACGAGGATTTTGCGTCCGGTGTGCGCCACGGCGAGTCTCCGTTGAATAAATGATACCGCACGTCTTGTCAATCTACGAATCGGAGAACGTTCTACCCGCCGCCGGCGGGATTCAATTCGCGCGGCGCCGGAGTGCCGTGGGTAATTTCGGGACGGCACGAAGCGAGGCGGTTGAGGCTGGTGGATCGGATAATGGGTACGTGCCGAAGGTGTCGATCAGGATTTCCGGGCACGCGGTCCAATGCTAACAGCATCGTGGCCGGTAGCAAAAGCTACCTTTCGAGGATATATCCTGGGCCGAGCTCCAGACGGACGACGGGTGGGAAAGAGGGATTCGCAATCACCCCCGGGGCTAATGCCATCAGGAGCAAACAAAGTATAAAGTAGGTACTTGATAAGTAGCCCTTGGGCAGTGAGACGAAACCGGACAGACTTGACGCGTTTCTCGCATATTAAGGTTCTCCGCCAGGACTGAGCCATAAATATTACATTGTGCCGTTAGCACTAAGAGAATTGTTTAGCAGGCGTGGATATCCTGATAAGAATACAGGGTAACAGTTAAACACGCTAGTTTCCGTAAAAAAATGTTTCTCTTTGCTCCGATAGACTTTCACTGATATTAATTCTTTCCCGTGTCCGAACTTCCGGATACGAACTTGAACTTCACGAAAGTTTCCCACGATATAATGACGAACCGAACTTTCGAAAAGTTATGCAGTAACGGGAACTTCTTCAATGGGCCTTCCGTGATACACTTTTGCGAATCCTCCCGCAGACTTTCACCAAACTAAAACGATATTGTACTCCGTAATAACTTGTTGACAGCGGAAAGCGTGTTCATTTCCCTCTCGATAACGCACACTCTGGATTTGTTTGATGATTTATATCTAATAGCTTGCCACTTCTCCAAAGTAGTACAAAAAATTTTTATTTAAAATGTATATAGATGTGAATTATATGGAGAATGCATAAGTGATCTACTAGGATTATACTACTTACAATTAGCTAAATATTTTTTGAAAAGATATTATTTGAAGATTATTATACTCTGACGCGACGATTTATAAGTTTCGAAGGACTTTGTTGCGTTATTACCGACGGCAAACTTTTACGAAAAACGGTATATTGAAGGACAGAAAGACTGCCAAAGCGAAAGGGTAGACGGAGAGATAGAAATAAAGCTAAAGATGGGTAAAGAAAAGGGAGGGAAGGTTTAGAGGGAATCGAGCGAAAATAAACGTAGGAGAAGAAAATCTTATCCGGGCTTCCAGTCTCGTGGACTTGTTCTCCCTCTTTTTGTCCTTCCTCTCCTTTTCTCCCGGCGATCTCAACGGCTCAGCCGACGTCTCCTTCCATAATTTGATTGTTTTAATTAAATTTCGCCGGGGAATCGCTTTACGTTGGGCATACCGGCCTGGCGGGCACAATGCAAACCGTGACGTGTACCGAATGAATCGGGAATGGAACAGCAAATAGGTCCGCCCCATGACGTTCTCCGTCAGAAAAGTACGTTTCGTCATGCCTCCTTGGCTTATTGTTATAGCAGCAAATTGTAAATTGAAAAATTGATCGATTAAAATTACTTACATATATAATTATTGCCGTTATTTTACGAAAATCATTGAGAATTCTTTATTTAGGAATATTATAATATTGCAACATCAATCTGGTTGTATAAAATTTTATTTTTATTTATGAAAAACAACATCTTTCTTTCTAGAACTTGAATGTTTTACCTCATTAATTTGTAAGAAACAAATTTTCATAGTAGGTGTTTTCGGTCTCTCGCGTGTCTCGATACGTGCAGGAGGAGGAGCAAGGGAGGTAAAAAGGTAAAACCGCCCGACCGCATGTTCCTCTTGTAATAAGACGAAGGTTAGACATGACCGCGAGGAACGCTATGGCGGCTGGTAGCGACGCGCAGCCCCGCATATTTCTCCAGATATTGGAATTTGTCGCGGTTACTTCGAATTATCTTCCGCCCTAGCTATTCCGGTGTGGTCTACCCTTTCTGCTACGCGCATGTCAGTCAATAACCGACGCCATCGTCAGTATTATACATAAATAAAAGCGGGAAACTAAAGTACGAAAACTAAAAAATTATTCGACGCTGCTCCTTAATCCTACGGTCATTGCCAATCTTATATCATAATTCTCAATAAATAACTAAAAAACTATTTTTTTTATATCTAAAGACACATATAACTTTTTTCTTGTTTACGTCTTGAAATATCATAAAATGTGAAAGTGTAACTTAATGCAATAATAAAAAGTAAAACTAGACCGAAATGTGACACAAACTTAAATATATAGATACATAAACCTTTTATGGTCTGGCAGGATCTTTTGTGCCTAATAATAATTTTGTGTGAATTTATATATATTTCTCAACTCAGCCAACTACGCGTTAATTACTTTTCGGTCTTAAAACGCAATCTTTAGTTAAAACTGGAAATAGTAATATCACATAGATTATATCGATTAATTGATTTTATTGATTAATGCAACAAAATTGATTGATTCAATTATATTCATATAACGTGTATAACAAGACGCTAATATTAAAAGAGTAATTTTTATCTAGTTACTAACTTATCTTGCTGAATTATTAGAAAAATATAAGCATTTTCATTATCTTTTTTATGTCGAATCTAATGACTAATCAGTATTAATAGTCTAAGTAAGATGCTTTAGATTCTATTTAGAGCAAAAAAGTGAGAAAAAGAATACCAAGCGAGATAAATCTATGTCGATTACATTTTCCGCGAATGGATAATTCGTCTTTGGTTCCCTTTCTTCCCGAACTACCTGCAGTGAAAGGTGAATCTGTTGAAGTCAACCCTCAGATACTTGAAGACTATCCCGTCGGATTTTAGCCGCCCTTCTGCGAGTTGAAGCATTCGTCGCCTTGAATGTGCATTTTTCGTAAATTAAAAAGTATTGTATGACTGCGCTGGAATACCGGAGAACTGCTTCTATAATGTTCTCAACCCCCGTCGAAGAGTCTCTTAACCCTCTCGATTCCCGTCCCGCGTTTTACTTCTTCTCTTTCTTTCTATATGATGGTAGAGTCAACCAATCTCTTTTTTGTCGCTTTCAAAACTCGCACTCTTTTCTTCCCCTCTGTTGCCTCAACTGCCTCGCGACTTCTTAACTCGTCGAGTTCCTCTCGAAATTGTTACCTTTGCATGTTTGTGTTTAATATTCCGTTTAATATTTTTTCTGCTTTTTCTAAATCTTTTGACTATGACGTTTAAAACGCGAACAATGTGTTATTTTTGGCATTACTCATATTATTATTTATAAGCAAATGAGAAAAAACAATTAGTAATTATTTTACAATAATTATTATTTATACGACAATTTTTAGTTAAACACTAAAAAATAACTTTTACTTGCATATTTACCTGAAAATAAAAACACATGTATATATGTATATAAGCATTGTATTGCTTCATTTAGATATTATGCATATACAATATGAAATAAATATTCTTTAAAAACTTTAAGAATATGTGATATGAACAGTTAGATTTCTAAAAATAATAACGAAGATAAAAAAGGTATTATAAAAGTGCGTTATTTTAAGCCACACACGATCGGTTTAAATAAACTAAATTTATTTAAACTCCTCTGGAAAAAAGACTCCGGCGTCTTCCGAAAATCCGGGTGGTGGACGATGGCTCGAAAAGGCTTCCCGCCCTTTGTCGGGAATACTTTGTCGGGAGACTGCGGTCTGATGGAACTCAGCTCCGCTAAACCTCCCCCGTATGACTACGCGTATTTAATTTGTAAAAGTATTTCGTAATTCGCGTGGCTAAAGGCTCGTCCGTTACTTTCGGCGCAGCCCTTGTGAACCCTCGAAAACGAAAGCGGCCCGTACGAACTCTAAATCGTTTGTACAACGGGTGTCCCGTGTAAAAATGTATTATGTATCTTTAAGAAATTGTGATGTCATTGCAGCTGACGCATTAATCATTATTAATACATGTACATAAAATCTATTATTTGTATTTATTAATATCAGCCATTAGTATTAGGTTTAGTACTGCAAAATTACTTAAGAACATATCGAAACTATTTTAATATTATTAAATTGTCTCTACTTTATTGGATTATTTTTTAATTTCCGGAATTTGCATAAATATAATAGTTTATATGATTCTCATGAATCTGTAAATAGTTTATATGATTCTCATGAATTCGAAAAATTTCTAACTGACATTTGAAACTCATCATTTAATAAATAGAAATTTGTGGTAACACAAAAACAAATTCAACCGATGCAAAATAGATGTGGCGGGAACACGTGGCAAAGTATTTTCGGAATTTTCAATAAATATAGGAAATCAATTTATAGTACGAGTATATAGGATTGGGTTGAGTGGGTAGAGTTCGAGCGTTCGGGGTACTACCTTCGCCCTTCGTGTGAGGGCACCTTAACTCCTTCGCTCCGCAGCCTTTTTCCGCGCTTAATGCCGAACAATGCGCGGTCGGGGGCTAAACGCGTGCTCCGTCGTAATAAAAAAATATCGGACTGTGTGTTGCTCGGTAAAAACCAATAAAGGTCGGCTGGTTCGCCGCGCAGCCGGCGGTTGCGGTGAAGGTTTCGGAGCTTGCAAGAGCGGTCGTCGGTGTGCGGGTGTGTGTACGCGCGTATCCAAAAACCGGGGCGAGTTCTTGCTAAAACAAACCCCCGGCGGAGAAAGAGTGGTGGGAGCCTCCGGCGGCGACGCGGTGGCCGCGGTGGGCTATAGGGAAGTGGTAAAGAGAGAATTTGCAAGGGAAAGCCCACCCCCCTTAGGCCCTCGCTGGGTGTCAGAGGGTCTCCGTCCGTCAGTTTATATCGGCCCAGAAACAGACCCGTCGCAGAACGAAGCGCTTTTGATATTCCTTTACAATGAAGAAGATATCTCGCGTTTTAATTCTATGAAAGGCGGAAGTCTACGTATGAATAATTTGATACGCAGGAATCAAAAAAATCAAAGACTTGTTGGTTTGCGATATAAAAGTAGAAAGAAAGAAATGTTATTGTGTTATACATGTTAGATATGGGATACTTATATTTTCGAGACAAAGCGTAACATTGCTAATTTTGGTTTGCCAAGTACTAAATAAACAATAACGTACGAAATTAATTATTCTGATGCCGTGAAATATATTTGTCTAATCTTTGTGATATTTTAAGCAGTGTGTGTGTATGTGTACAAAAACAAAATAATTATTTGTACAAAAACAAAATAATTATTTTGGTGATACAAGATATTTGATATTCGCCAGGTTTTCTAATCTTTCACTTCTCTAGTTAAGGACATATATATATAAAGACGCGAAATATTTACTAACTTAGTTAAAATCTTTTGTTTTTGATAAAGAGTACTTTGATAAAAGAATACTTGTTGATCAGTTATTAAGATGTGTGCGATTTATTAAAAAATGGGGTGATATATATTTATAATTTTTATCTCGGCCTTACGTTATTGATTTGACCGCGCTTCTGACGAGATATCGTTAGCCGATTGTGTGCTCAAGGCGATCCTCAACAAATTAGCGCGTACTATCGAAAGCCGACAGAGATGAAATTGTTGTCGGAATTTCCTCGGTCAAGAGCCGATAACGGCCGTAAAATATTTAGGGAAACATGCACCCCCCGCGCGCGCGCACGCCACCGCGCACCCTCCTGCCGAACACCCTCCGTTATTTCTCCACCCCCGACTTTCCCCCTACTCCTTTTCCTTCTCTTCCTCCTCTGGGCTTGTTGTAGCATAAAGAGGATGGGGACGGAAGAAAAAGAACGGAGATGGGCTGCTTTGCGATACGCGTCTGCCCGCGAATCCCCGAGCGCAGATTAAGTCCGCTCCCCTTAAATATTCATCCCCTCGGAAAACCTGATAAAAATAAGGAAAAGACTCGGCCGACCATTCCACCTCGTCTCCTGCCACCTTCCCAAGATACACGTCGTGCAGGTTCGAAGTACAGCATGTCCGCAACATGTGGCCAATCTCATTTCCGACTTGAATACGCTTTTGTTGCATCTTATGTCGCAATACTTCGAAATTTCACTCAAAAGAGCAAATAAATTAAAAGACAAATGAACATCACAATTAGAATATTTGAGATTTATTCATCTTAATAATTTATTAATCTTACAGTTTAATTGATACGTTCGTGATATTAAAATAATCAGCTTCCTCTTGATTTGGTTTTTATTACATGGATTAAATGACGGGTTATCTATGTTGACAACTTAATTTGCAAGAACGCTATTACTACTTTTGTCGTGTTGCTGCTTATGAAATCTGACGTTTCTAAGAAATGGCATTATTTGGTCAATCATTATTTGGAAACAAAGTGCGCGTTGACACGCAGAGTAACGTTGAGGCTTAATGAGAATAAACACCGACGACAAACCCTACGGTGTTTAACGTCGACTTTTAACCGATCCTAAGCCTCTTAAACACTCCCGAGATTCTTAAGTCGAACAAAGAGCCGACGCTTTTTTTCCTTTCGTCGAGGATCCTCAACGGAAGTCCTCGAGGGAGTCACGAGATGCCCCTGATAATTGAATCAAACGATTTATTCTCCCGATTAAAAATGATAGACCGTCTAAGGAGGTTTCCGGTTACAAAGCTGCTTTCCTCCCTTCTGCTACTCGTCCGCTCTTGATTCGCGAGTGGAGAAAAAGTGCCGGCACGAGCGAGCGGTTCTCATCGAGAGTGATGTTGAGGGTGGCGGAGGATGAAACGCGATATTGAGGATGCTCCACTTTTTGAAAGGATCGCAATTCGTCACTCATTATTTGCATCCGTCCGCTCGTACGTTTAATTATAGAATTTTTAAATCTATGGACCCATTTTCTGATTTAGTTTATTGCTTAATTCAACAGAGACTTGGCTGTTTTATGTCTTGCGAGATAATTTCTTTCGTGGTTTGTTGGCGTTATGCGACATTGTGCTTTAGTGCTTGTAAGAGTCCGCTTTCAGAATAACCGAATTCAAATAGACAGAGACAATATTATTGCGCGACTGTAGAATTATATATAGTTATATACTGCGTCATGGATGAATATGCACGCGTCGATCGTCGAAATCCTGCTCCTGCGTCCCGAAGCAAACGTCTGACGACCTTTCGCCAGATTGGCATGAGACGCGATAAACTCCTAGGGATGTACCGCGACAGGGAATTGAATTTGCGTGCACGCGTAGGACCGATCTTCGCACCGGAGGAAAAAAAGCAGATGAGAAAAGGCAATGCGCGAACGTCGGGGAGAGACAGGCGGAAAACGACCAACCGTACCGACAAACGGTTGGTAGATTGATTTTGCCGGGCGTGCACCCTCCCGCCACCCTTTCAATACGACCGAGAGGGATGCGTTCGATCCCATCTCGGGTTATTAATAATATCTGGAGGTTAGTATTTCTCCGAGAGCGAAGCGGTCGGTGTTACGGTGGCGGAGACGCGCGAGGGAGGTAAGAGTCTGAGGCTAAGAGGAAATGGGAGATCTCTTCATTTCTGTATCACGCGAACGAACGAACGAACGAACCGACCCGGCGCGGGGCGTTGAGGCCACAGATGGAAATACCCGATTTATATGCAAATTCCATATTTGTCGCCGCGAGAGGCGTCGGTCGCCGCACCGCGCAACGCCGTCCTTGCTCGAAAGAAGCTATGGCGAACTCTGCGAAAGTGCAAGTCTTCTGCGCGGGATATTCATGTGGAAGAAATGCAATTAGCAATATGTGTCGACTTATTTTAACAATGGTCGTTATCCTATATCATGAAGCGAAAAGCATTATTTCTTTGAACGTCAAATCTTCTATTCATGTTTTAATTAGTTGTGATGTGTGAAGTATAGCCTTTGATATTGCATTATACTTAATGCGATCTTACTATTTTTATTCATTATTCCATTACTTTCATTACAGTTTGTAAATTAAAATGCGCAATCTCTCTCTCTCTTCTCTCTTCTCTCTTCTCTCTCTCTCTCTCTCTCTTCTCTCTCTCTCTTCTCTCTCTCTCTTCTCTCTCTCTCTCTCTCTCTCTCTTCTAATGCAAAATTTAAAGCAATATCTGTTTTAATCCCGTTTTGAAATAAACAAGCTCATTTATCTATCTATTCATCAAGAAACATCTATGATTAGATAGATGTTCCTTTATAGATGTCCTATCTACGAAGCTCGTTGCTTAGTAATAGCAACTGTCGTTTACAAAATCTCGTTAACGTCAGAATATGGATTTTCTTTCAAGGGTGCACGGGGCAGCAAATTATCGAGCGGCCTTTCTTCCACCCTCGTGGGCCCGCGATATCGTTAATAAACCCAATGTCCCTGGGTCTTTCTAATCACCCCACCTTTTTTTTCCTTTCACCTCCCCTTCTTATTTTCTTCACTTTTTTCTTTCTCTCTTTTTCTCTTAGACAACATCCGAGAGACACTTGCATATTTGATGTGCTGTGTAAACGGCTCACCTTTACTGAATAAATGCGTGCTATTCATGTATTATTAATGCACACGTGCTAGATTAAAAAAAGTAGCTCGCTACTAAATCCAAAAAGAACGACGAGAAGATTGCAAATGGATTAGCAATGGTTAGAGTAATTTAACACAGACCAAAATTTTTTATCTATTCGCAAGAAAATTACGAGTTAAATCTCCCTACTTTATTTATGTATGCTTTTCTTTTATTTTACCCATCATTTTCCGCATCCGTTATCAAGTGAAACGAAATTTTTTTTATATACTTAGTGGAATTTCGAATTTTTTTCAAAATCGAATCAGCAGGTTTTCCCGGATAGGATAATCTTATCCGAGACAATAATCGCCTAATAAAGCAAGCCATATTCGTTCAACTTGTTCGCGATCTTATTGCCGACAGGCGGCCCTTTGAAGTCGGGATTCGCGTGCGAACGGAGAAAGAGCGCGTCGCTATCCAAGATTTTTCGGGAGCAGAATTAAAATTCTTCTGCGTCGATGAGCTTGGGAACGGATGAGGGGGAGAGGCGCGCGCGGCTGTGTTCTCGAGAGGAAACCGCGAAAAGAATTTTCCCGAGATAAGCGACGTCGAGGAGGGAGTGGGAAAGCACCGTCGGGACATTCCGGGAAAAATGATTATACGAAGTTGGAAAAACTTTGGTACGTCGGAGAGAGAGGAAGAGAGAGAAAGAGAGAGGAAAAGAGAGAGGGACGCAAAGTAGCGGAGACGAAGCAGCAGTTTCTCGCGATGTCACCGTCGCGTGCTCATTTATCGTGGAACCGTTTCCGTTGGGATACTATTTTCACAATGTCAAATTCTTGTTTAAGCCTTGGGTAAGTTTACATCTCTGAGTCACAGAACAATTTTGTCTGAATTTGTTAGCAGACGTGGATAAAAATGTGTATTACGTTTAGAGAATTCTAAAATACGTAATAACTCTTTGTTACTTTCGGTCGCTTTGTTAGCAGTGTTTTGCGCATTTCTAAACATTTTGGTAGATGCTAAGACATAAAACCTAAGCATAAACGGTATATATATCAATAAATAAATCTGTATAACATCAAAATTGTCTAATTGAATAATATGCGCAAAGTTAGCAACTTAAAGAAACTATTAATCGCAAATATGTATCGAACAAACAAAATATGGTAAAACACAGATTTCTTCATAGAGAAATCATTTCAGCATCTCTGTGTGCTGGATAAATATTATAAATTTCGCATGCATTTATATGACATTATAGTATTAACGAATTTCAGCTACAAGAAAGAGGTAACAGATACCTATATGACTGCGAACGTTCCGAAAAGAGAAGAATCCCTCTTCTTATTCTCTACCATTTTCGGAGGAAAGACTGATCTCGCGGAATTTTTCACGTAAAGTTATCGCGATAACCCGAACCTGCCAACATCAACGAATTGTCAAACGTACGCGTATATTCTCAAGGGATTACCGGGATCCGTTAAGTCGCGGTTACATCTGTTTTCAAGCGTGGAAGACTGAAGGGGCAGAACGGAGGGTTCTCAATTGCCTTATTTATATTTGTCCCAATCGCCGTCACCGCTCGCGCGGATTTTTCGTTTAGCCCTCTCGCAGAACGTTCTCCTCGTTCGTCGTAGACGTCGCGGAAGGGTAAGACGGGACGACGTGATAAATTACCGCGTGTCAAAGCCTCGGCGTGCATTCATTTGCACGGCGTTAGCACTGTCATTGGCACCATTCCTCATTCGCGCGCTCGTAACGAGCGACGCGCTTCTTCGTTACGTCGCGAAGTCACGAGATAATTTCGATAAGTTTACTCACGGAAAAGTCCATCAATAATATGGTCCCTCTACATTTACTTTCTGAATTAGCGGCTGTTGAGGGCAATCTCGAAATCAACTGCGATTGAATTGGATTTTACTTTAAATACTACCTTAATGAAGTCGCTTTACTATTAAATATAATACAAATATATGATAAAATAGTTCTCTTCTTTACAATTAGAATAATACTAGTGAGGATTTTTCAGAAATTTTAAGGAATCTTACATAAAGAGTAAAATTGGTAAAAAAACAATGATTTAATGATTTCATGTTTAATATCTAAAAGAATGTGATATTAAACTATGCACTTCAATCGTGTCATTTGCGACGTCCAGGCGAACGCCAGTTTCGTGTGTTGGCCGTTCGTTTTTCAACTTTGCCGAACAATTCTCGACCCAGACGATAGGACGCAGAAGGTGGAGTATTTAGAGATCGGGGTATACCGGACAACTCCCTTGATGCCGGACCGTGGTCTCGTCGGAGATAATAGAAGCTCGAAAGTTTTCGAGTTTGCAACTTTCTCCTCTTCGACGCAATCTCGCCGGGATTTTTTTCCTCTCTCTTCACCCCCGTCGACGTCGAACAAAATTCGTGAGGGTTATTTCCCTCTATTCGCACGATTCTCTTTTTTTTCCTTTCCTCTTTCGCATTTCTGCTATTTCTCCCTCTCTTGCTTTCTTTTTTTCTTCTTCTCGCACGAGTCCGTCAGCTCTTTTACATCTGTGTTGCATACCGTGTGCTCCCGTAAGTATAAGATATACGGTTGTAGATACTGCGAGATTTGTGGTCGCTGTGGCGCACGGCCGAAGGCAGGCCGCTTTCAGGTGGAGATTGCGTTTTGACGTCTGATAGATTCATGGTTATTGGAATCAGAATGGTACTATTACGGTGCGAGAAGCGGGACGAGGCGACTCTAGTCGCCTCGAGCGAAGTCGCGTAAATCAACTGGCGCTACCAGAATTCTGTTTTGGGAGTGTCACCACACATGGGACTTCTTTTTCCTTCGTCTCGATACATACCTATCTAAATTTCGAAATTTTGAAATCGGACTGCACCATTGACACTTCACGGATCAATCTATATTTTTGAATTTTTAAAATACCGTCTACGAATGTGTTCTTTTTTTTAACATTTCGTGTAATTCTAATAAAATATATAATTAAACGTTATTTATATTTAGTAAGTGTGTTTTGCAAAAAACATATACTAAAAATGTTTATTAAATAAAATAGATAAAAATAAATGTAGACCACGTCTACAGCAATAATAATTGCATAATTTAAAACAGCAATATTATTACTTGCCGATTGTAATTTCTTTTCATATTATTATAAATTCTGAAAACATGTATTGTTATATAAATGTTAAAACTTTATTCTGCGGAAAAGTTGCTTGCGAACAGGGGGGATGGGTAGGGCTGCGCTTTGACATTGACGAAGTAGACCCGTAGACGGTGTGGGAAACGTCGCTAATGTCGTAACCGAGTGTCATCGTGCACCCTCCTGGAGCATCGGAACTCTGCAAGGAGTGGATGGAGAGGTGGGTGACGGGGACGGCGAAAGGGGATGCTGGGAGATATATCGTCGCTCGGGACAACCAAGGAGGAACTGGAGGTTGATGGCTCGAGGACGGGCTGGTTATCTTTTGCCTGTAGGTGCAACGATGTAGCTAGTGCTAGAGAGAAGACGCGCTTTACTGTCTGCAAGAAAGACTGGCGTCTATTCTTGACGACAAAGCCTTAGTCGCCTACCGGTCTTCTTTTTAGTCAACAGAACTTTATACAGTTCGTCATAAAACGTAAAGGGAGAATGATAGCAGTTTTGTTTCTTCTTGTCGTTTCTCAGAAATATACACTTCGACGTTGTCCGGACTCGACTTCAAATTTATTCAAACAAATGGTTGGATAGGTCTGTTTAATCGGTTATTAGTTATAAAATCGAATTGCAAAAATACATTCTCTGATAGATAAACTTCGCAACGATTTTTCAAGAAATGTTTCTACGTTTTCCAGAGATTCAGACAATCTTCTAGGTATTATTCTTTGTGTCTTAGTGTCCCGAAGGGTAGTCGAACGGTTAACTGGGTCGGGGAGTCCCCGGACTATATTCCTTGCAAACACGAAACCAATCGCGACACCTTCGATGACCGAACGAACGACTCGGTGGCAATAACGGGCGCTGGTTGTCGCAGACGAGGGGTTTGAAGGTCGCGGGGCGATTCCGGAATGGAACGGTCTAGGAATCGAGGGGACAGTTGTTGCGGAGGACGACCATCGGCTTGGCCTCGCCGGGACATCTTTCCTTTTATTGGCCATAAAAGCAATAATGCAATGCTATACGATGCGCGTGCCGACGCTGAAGTACGACAAAACGATACAAATGTCTAGATTTCTCTCTCAGTCCCTTCCTTTCTAACTTCCACTCTCTACCTCTTCTCGACATGATGGTTTCGGTGAGAATGAGATGATCCATCATTATTTTTCTTAAATCTTTATACTATGTATTAAATATATACAAGCAATAACATTTTGTACAGTTAAGAATCAATTCTTTCATAGCTCTTCTTCCAAATGTTACAATGCAGGAATTACAATTTATAAATATGCGTTACGGACCATCGCAAGAGTCTTCTTTTTAATTTCGCACGGCGGAGCGAGAGAATTAAAGCGACGACGGATGAAACGATAATCGTTCGAGACCCATTCTCTCTCAACTCTCTCCGGTTCACGAAGCTCATTTCGCGCTGTTTAAAAATCTCATGAAGGCGAAACAAAGGACGAGGCGCGAGCGTTCGGCATTAAACGGCTCTCGAAGGACGCGCCAACAGGGGGACGGAGAGGAAGGCGCAAATCCGGGACGAAGAAGAGCGTCGTGATGACGTCTCAATTCCCCCGGAGTCAGCCTTTAAAAAAGCCGAGGGAAAGATTCTTATCAGAACGTTTCGCCTCGACCGGCCTAATTTACTTATGCTCCTCCCTTCGGGGCCTATTTACAAGTGCAAAATTGCCTACGTCCCTCTTTCTCCCAACGATCTCGGGAACTCGTTCTTCACTTGTTCGCTGATCTGAACTTATAGTATACGTGTAATATACACCGGCCGTTAATAATAATTTGTTCTTCTTTACTAAAAAAAATATTGCGGCAGAGCTAAACTAAATTTGCGTAGAAACAAAAAACAATATAATTAAATAGAAACATATTTACTCTCTGTATATGTACGGAATATTTTATTTGTATTAAAGTGTATATAAATGATTATTTTGAGACGTTATTATATACCGCAAAGACGAAAATTAGAATTGATATACATATAATAACGTAATTCCAAAAAATTAGAATTTAGCAATTTAGACTTTAGGTTAAATTTAAAATTAATTATTTCAATTTTATCACAAAATTTAATAATTAATAATATTACAATACTACGTAATGCATGCTTTAATAATTTTCTAATTTAATTTTTAGACAGAGATGCGTAATTTTCTCAACATTTTTTTATGACGCTGGTAATTTGTGATACACAAAAATATTTAACAAAAGAAACTATTGATGGAATCGTTGTTTACTAACAATAACATGCATAGTCGATGCAAGAGGATATTAAGCTTTCTCGTCGCGTCTCGATGTCCAGTGGGACGCTAAGAAGCAAAACGACACCTTGAGCTGAGATTACAACCGTCCGAATCCTCTTTTCTGACCCTTCTGAGCAGTATCTCCGTGTCTTTACATCTGTTTTTGCAGGGCGTGCCTCTTCCGAGACTAGTCGTCTTCTTACGTCACCTTCTTCCCCCGATTCTGGCTCTTTTCCACGCTACGTGTTTTCCATACATGCAAAGAACATTCCGTATATGCGTATGCAAAATCCACCAATGTACACGAATGCTATATCCACGTTTCTCGAGGGCGCAGCGAATACATTTCACAAGCGGGAATACGATTATCTCCGTATCGAGGGAAGATTCTCGTTGCACTCGTGGATTTATTAGCGGAAATTAGAACCGTTACGGTGGATTCTTACAAAACTTAAAGAAACGGAAAAGAAAGGGCCGAAGACGCCGTTCATAAAAACGAATCGTGTCTAGATAGTCGCAATGTCGCGCGAGGGATATCTTCTTTTTTTTCTCTTATTTCCTTCGTATTTCAATATTTGCGACAATATTTGTCAAGTCGAATGAGAGAGCAAGAAAAAGACAGAAAGAGAGAAAACGATTTTATTTTTGTTGTATTTTTGATCACTTTTCCGTTTTTTACTTATTGTTAGATAATAAAATTCAACGTTTAAATTTAGATAGATTTCTTAATTATGTTTTTTATAATTTCTCTAATTTTAAATTTAGATATAATTTTACTTTTAAGCTAGACTAATTCTATTTGTACCGGAATTATTTTCTTTTCATTCTTTGCCTTTCTTATTTGCAAAAATATGCTACATCTAAAATCGTCGACGATTACTAAAGCATCAGGGGAGAGTCTTCATCAGCCGCGATCAAGATGTGATACCCGACGACAAAATTATAGTAATGATCGGTCGTGAGATGCTCGGCGATGCGTGAAACGACGCGACTTCGTCCTCAAAACTGCGACACTGTATAATTTTGTGCAAAAGAGCGATATTCGCCGCGAGGGTGGCACTTTATGCGAGCGATTATCTGTCACAGAATCTTTGGTGGAGTCCTTCGAAACGAGCACGAGGATGTTGCTAAAGAAGCTCAGATTTGCCAGCGACGGATCCGTCGTGGGCGTAAAAGGAATCATATTATCATCATAAACCGACTAAACATTTCTCCTGAAGATTGAAGGAAGAAAAACGCCAATGTTGGAAAAACACTCACAATCACCTCAATGTTAAATTATTCGGCAACCAGCTGCGATAGCAACCACTTCGTCATTCTCTTGTCTTTTTTCTCTCGTTATCATACACAGAAAAAAAAATGCTGTTGCTTCAATTAAACGTCTACGTCACGGGCTGCCACAAATATAAATAGTTCATTCAATTGTATTATGATTGGACCAAATATCTAGATTATTCTTTTAATAATGTAAATATTTGGTCCAATCATAATACAATTGAATGAACTATTTATGTTTGTGGCAGCCCGTGACGTAGACGTTTAATTGAAGCAACAGCATTTTTTTTCAGTGTAGAAGAGAATTTCTGTACATTTACTGCATTTTGTCGTTTTAAAGTTATTAGTTATTTGTGAAGACATGTGTGTAATTATGTTAGTTGATGTTAGTTTGCTTTCGGTATATGATAAATCGATGAAACAGAATGATGAAATTATTGAATAATATTAATTTATGTATGTCTATCAATCATCCTGTGATTATTATAAGTAAATAGTTTATGGAAGCTGTGATCAAGTATCGTTGATATAAAACAATTACTTACAATTATTCGAGAACGTGCTGAGACAGGTGTAATGTCTTTACATACTTTATTTGGACGAATATTTCACTCTAATGCTTTCCCTTTTTGGCACACCCTTCACGAGAAATCGCAGCTTTCGACCTCTGGGGTATGGATTCTTCGTCACCTTTATTCTCACGAATTTTTCACACGCTTTGCTCTCTTGCTCTTATACATTCCTTCTACCCTTCCGTTTCTGTCTTCCTCGCCCTCAGCAGGATTAAGACTTTTCTCACTTCCCACACATGTCTCATGGGTATCAGCAGACTCGGTAGGGAGATTTGCAAGTTAAATGGCATAAACGAGAAGGCAGAACAGTCATTCTTCAGTTTCCGGAATTCGCTCGATGACGAAAGCAATGTATTATCTCAATTATTAAAAACATTGTATTATTTCAATTATTGGATATTTTTTAATGATCTTGTATGAAAAGAAAGAAATATTGAATTCTTCTGAATATTCTTTTGAAGATTATACAAATTCTATAATATTAATGGATTAAATAATACAATCACATCAATATTTTTTGACAGTACAAATAATCTTCTTTCTTAATTTGGAAATAGAGGAATAAATATTCTAGTGCACTTTTTTTCTATAATACATCTCTATTTTCTTTTATATCTTTCTTTTACATTATGGAATAACTATTATGTTTTTTCTTGCTTCAATATATCAAAAATTTGCACTTTTTCTTTCATCGTATTATTTTTAATGTATACATATATTGTGGAAACGATTATAATAATTCGTAGCTGTGAGTGTCAATTGCCATGCTAAAAGCCGAAAACGCGATTCGTCGCACGCGGGAAATAGAAACTACTCGCGAGTAACATCCACCAAGAAAATAGATATCAATAATGGTCCCCTCGTGACGCGCGTGTCTGCTAATTTATTTCCCTATGAATATCCGAAAAGGCACCCTTTCCTTCCACCCGAAGACTACCGGAGCCGTTGTCTTCTGACTTGGGTGGGCGTTGTATGACCGGGACATTAAGACATTGTTCGCATGATTTACACGCCGATTTGCATTCACGCGTCGGCCGTATATCAGACGAACGCTATGCGTGAACTTACGCGCTAGCCCGCTCGCACCTTTGCCGTTAAACCCCATTGTGAATTCATTACTTCGAGGGGACATCGCGCCTTCAGAATTTCTATGCTTGGCAAGAGATTTTCAAAATCTTAAACGTTGAGCGCCAATCTCGAATGTAAAAAGACAGTAAGTTTTTACAAAAATACCGGATTTTTGTGTTGTGTCTTTATTCTTAAGATACAATTCGAAAATCATTTTCCCAAATGTATCGAGCGTTGAATATTTCGCAAATAAAAACAATTAATATTGCAAGAAATTCTCTTCAAGTTCTTTGGAAAAACGATTTTAGTATTAGGCGCAAATACTTATGTTATACTACTTTTTATGTGCGATGTACGTGATGCCGCAAAAATTAATTACTACAGAAATAGGCACAGTATTCCACAATTCTGCGATACCGTGTATACGTCCAAAGCACTCGTAAACTTATGGAAGAATGTAGTTTAACGAGAGACAAGACGAGAGAGAAACGCAATGACCCTGAAGAATATCAGCAGGCTTGTTTCCAGGCTTGCTCGAGACGTACCTAATCTGCTGTTCTTCTCGCGCGATGTCTAATACGTACATGTTCTCGCGCACACAGACGGTACAGTATCATAGGCACATATATATATATATATATATATACATATATATATGCACGTGTACATCTTGCGGGAGCGGCAGGGCGCTCACGTGCGAGCGAAGCATCCTTCGCCAGGAGCTGAACAGCCACTGATGAACTTGAGTCATCGATCATCCAATTAGCCGGGCGATCAATCATCCCGCTGCCATTTGCCCCGAGCCTACCTACGGCCCTCGAACGGGTTGCCGCTTGCTTACAAGCATGGTCCAGCAGCATCCTTCCGGCGTGGCCCGGCGGCGCGTTCTACCCGTTGGACGCGCGGGGTGTTCGTGTAATCAACCCTTTTCAACGCGCTCACCTTCGACGTAACATTAACTGCTCCACCTCCTCCTCGTCGTGACGCAACTTTTTCGTTTCGCCCCGCTCCTGACGATCAATATTTTTAGTGACATCGCGGCAAATTATATTGTAGGAAGAGTTTGGTAATGCAAACGTGTTTCTAAATTCGTACGCGAGTTGAGAAATTTTTTTACAAAAACAATAAGTTTTAGCTGTCGGGAATATGTATAGAGCTGAAAGTTTGCCTTATGTAAAATAATCGATAAATAATCAATTTCTGTAAATGCTAAGAAATCACGAATGTGTTGCCAGCTGAAGTCTTGAATGTAGAATTTCTCTAATAAGCGTGAATTGAATGGTATCGTTCTGCATACAAAAAATCCTGTTGCATACAAAAAGAAAATACTTGACGTGTATTTCTCAAAATCGTTACTTTCTATTTATGTTTAATAATCAGCTAGGTGAAATAAAAATCTAAATGTGGAGTAAGGAAGTATATAATCAATGATACTAATTTTTTCAATTTTGTGATACTGAAATGAATTTTGTGGACATTCAATCTGTAAAGCTCATCTGTCTGATGGAATCATATACTAATCACTATCTAATCAATCGCGCTATTCTGGAAATTAATAATAACTACTTTTAACAATTAAATAAAAAATAAATTATTATTATTACGACGATGTAAGGCTTTCCGTGTGTATCGAATATAGCGTCAATATCTGACGTT
This sequence comes from Aphaenogaster ashmeadi, assembly GCA_003063805.1. Lineage (NCBI taxonomy): Eukaryota > Metazoa > Arthropoda > Insecta > Hymenoptera > Formicidae > Aphaenogaster > Aphaenogaster ashmeadi. Next base: position 524,439 of record NJRQ01000080.1, read on the forward strand.
TCCGCGGAACATCACCGTAGGCGATCGGCGAAATACATTAACGACTCACGATACACGAGAGTGAACACATCGAATCGGTGTCTTCGCCTTCGTCTGGCGGCGATAGTCCCCCCACATCCTGCTCGTTACCGTGTTAGCACGGTAACGCACTCCGCGTGTAAACTCGAGCGCCTTCGCTTCTTCGTTCGCGACCGAGGGGGTGAAGGCGCGCCGATATACAGCCCGAAATATCGGATAATAATGCGCGATATGACGCGTGAGTTGTTAATTCGCGCGTCGCGTCCGATGCACATGACGCGAACTCGCGAATCCTCCGCCCTGCGCCCTTCGCCCTTTGCGCTCCACGCGTTTCTCGTTCGTCTCTCCGATGTTTCCGCGCGACTTGCCTCCAATGGCTTCACCCCACCCTTACGTTTTTCTACGGAACAAAAAATTTCCCGCTAAATCGACCGCACTTGACCCGAGGTATCGCAAGGTTGCCTTGACGCTATTAAATTCGAGATTCATCGCCTTATCGTCTTCGGAGATTTCGAACTAGACTTAGATATTAAATATAATTCTTTAATGTTGGAATTTGATTTTTTAAATATAGAAAACTAAATTGTCAAGAAATTAACTCTTCTCTAAATCAACAAAAACGAAGCGTTTACAGCGGAGAAGATCGCGAATTTGCGGAATATATATATGAGTTTAAGAATAGTGATGATATTAAGTATGCAATTATTCTGAAGATCGTAAGATGCAAATTGTCGGTCTTGAGGATGGATATTGGCTAAACCGGCTCCAAAAATCGGAGGACAAGCCTCACGCCCTGCCTCTCCGTATATAGCCGCGCCATGTTTAATTTATGCTGATAGATCTTTACATTCCAAATTGGCTTTTAAGCTCCATTTATTTAAAGGCACACCGGGCTCTTCGTCGGTAGCGACTCGCTTATTGGCTGCTCGCTGCATCTAGCGAACAGTCGCGCCGGCGCTCTTCTTCTCGATTTATATCTATTTCCATAATTTCCTCTTAGCTGATAATTCACCACCGTCGACGCAACGTTTCCTCCCTCGATCCTTTCAGAATGCTCGTTTCGGAACGTTACATGGAACGAGGTACGGTAGTTGTACGACGAAATATTCTCTAAAGCGACCTCCTTCCCCATCGTGGTTGTCTACGAACGTTTCTTCGTCGTCTGGTCTACATACGGATTGCAATGTTGGTAGCCAGTTATTCAATTGTTTCTTATATAGTAATAATTGTGTTTTTAAATTCTCTGACCAGAAATCGTAGACGGAATTAAAAAGATACTTTTTCTCACAATTAATAAATGAAAGAGATTAATAACAAAGTTGACCAATGTGGATTAAACTTCAGTTATTAAATGAAATAAATACGTTTGTTAGTATATACAACTTTACTTGCAAGGCAGAAGCTTTTAAAGACTCATTATATACGCACGTGTTACATCTTTTTGGAAGGAGAGGATACCATGGACCAAACTGTTCATCAAGATGACTCATCACGCGTATGCGCTCGAGTACTTAAGTTCTTACGCTTACGAAAATATTTCCCAGAAGGAGAGCAACGCGATGGTAACCAGCCGCGTTTCTGGCTGGCTGCTACCTTGAGGTGCCGGGCGGAAGACGATGCAGGGTGGCGAAGCCAAGGGTGGCTTGAGACCACCCGCCGTGCGCTAAGCCGATAGGCCGTGAATCTATGGGGTGGGCGCGGGAACGAAAACCTAAGTGTCGGGCGGAAAACGTCTCTTTAATGCTCTTAGCGTCGTCACGCTACTTCTACGAGCTCCCGCTTTCTGCGTGAGTCCTCTTCCTCTGTGACGCCGAATAAATATACGTCAGTGTTCAAATTACAGCGGACGTCCGAGCGAGAGTTTCCGTTGCTTGCTCCCTTTGTTTGCCATAGAACAATAAAAGTGATAAGTTCTGGGACGAATGTAGGACATGAAAAATACTGTGAGATGCTGAAGTATCTTCTAAAGCGATTAAAATTCCAAGACTTTCCGAGTATCATGTAATTGTATAAAAGTAATTGCGTAAACTGACTAATAAAAAATAGCAGATATTCAATAATCTTTTTGTTAACTTTTACGTAAACAAAGTACAAATTTTGTATAGATTGATGTTAAAAATTTTATATAGTCTATATTAACTTGTGCGTTTGAAGTATATTCGAATATTGTCTTTTTCCGAGACTTTGTCGAATCTCTGCCTTTTTCTCTCTCTTCCCCTTTCTGGTTAGAGTTATCTCCCATGAGCGCGTCCACCGCGGTGGCGCGTTCGCACGTTTTCTCCGTCGAAAGGAGAATTTAGCGGCGCGCTCGCACCGGCTTCGACGGAGCAATCCCTCGTCGACGGTGGTCCCTGTCACTGCGTGCCCGTGACAGCCGGCAATTAACAGCCCCCGGACTCTCGCTTTTCTCTCTCTCCATTGGCGTGCCCTCGCCGGGCGCTAACGTGGAGCGATGCCACGTTAGAAGCGCAACGCTAGGCGCCCGCTTAAATAATTGTCCCCCGTCGGACGGTTAAGACACCGATTTGCTGCCGACGTGCTTCCCCTTCTCCCCCGATGCCATCGTTTTCTCTTCTCTATTCGCTCTTTCGATCCTGGCGCGTTCTCGTCACCATCCGGGACGCCAGTCGATAACAGTCGTCAATTTAGTCGTCGTGTTTTCCGATTATTCCTGATTTATTCCAGATCCTCACACGACTCTCTCCCTCTCTCTCTCTCTCTCTCTCTCTCTCTCTCTCTCCAATATGCCTTGTACGCTTCAAGAGCAACATTGAAGAAGACAGTTACTAATGTGGAGCTGTACTTAATATACGTTAGTAAACATACTCTTCTCGGTAATCATTGTCCCATTCTGGTATCAATTTTCTCTCGTGCCAGAAATTTCTTACCTATTTGTCTCAATTACGAGAGAATTAGACGACTCAGGGATATCTTCTCAGGAACGTCTAGGTGTTTGTGAGGATGGTGTTTAAGATGATTACCATCCCGATTTAACTTCCGCCACTTCGCCAGGGGGGGTACACTATTCCCAGGAGCGAAGAAAAGAATCGTCGTTAGACAAATGGGATGTTTTATCTGGCATTACGACTTTTTATTTGAGCTCCGATTACAATGGGTAGGGGGTGCGTCTCTCACGGGGAATAAAACGATCTCGTTGGTGTGCCATGCCTTCAGATCAACGTCAGACGATCTGCACTGTAATGGTACAAGTTTCTCGAGCAATCGTTTTTCATGAAAGTTTTTGGTCAAGGAATGGCAATCCAAAATAGAATGCCTCAATTAATAAGAGCAAACAGGACTTATTTTTCTCGAGGATTTGTGCTGAGAAGATTTATTTATGATGAATCGCATGTTAAAATAAAGTGTATAATTAAATAAATTGTAGTATACTGTAATTAAATAAGTGTACATAAAATAAATATTAAAGTCTTAATTAGAGATGAACTCTTCTCTATTAGGATTATATTTCAACTATAAAATCTATATTGTATTACGCGTATTTTATGAGAACTAGCTGCAACTTTTGACGACGTTGCTATATTATGAAAGTTACATCCGTATTCGTTAGATCGGACGTAACTTTAAACGCGTTGGTGATGGTTCGGCGTCGTGATGGAGATATTACATCGTGAGGCATCGTGAGCGAGGCGAGGCGAGGCGAAGCGAGGCAGAACGGTGTTCTGATGACGGGGTGAAAAACGAATAAACGAACGAGCGTTGCTTCCCTTCTCCCACCCTAACACGGTCATCCTAACTTCGTTAACCGGTAGTACACTGTTTGTACGGTAATCGTACGCGAGGCGAGAGGAACGGACAGAGGGAAAAAGAAGGGTGGACTGCCGCTATACCACCTTGCCCACGTCGGGGGCTCTTACGCGCTGTTTAACTTATCCATTTAAAACTCAAACACGCGAAACAATTAATTAGTAATTAACGCTAGCCGGTAGCCGGAGCAACAGAATAGAGAGAGGAAGACAGGTGGACGGCTAGGCAGGTAAGGAGGAAGGGCGTTCCTCTCAAAGGGCGGCCGTTCTACCACCTCGAAAAGGAGGTATTGAATGGGTAGCAAGAGGCTTCCGCGAGTGCAAGAAACTTTAAAGTTCGGAACTTTAGTTCAGCTGTTAGCTTCTAATTAGCGGACAAACAGCCAGCCCCGAGATACAGGCATCGCGTCTATCGGTGGCCTGGAGGGAAGAAATTGTAAACTAGATGACTATCTGCTCGTCCACTTTTCATCTGGTTTTATCTGGTTACGCTGATTAAAATAATATTAAAATATTAAAAATATATCAAGAATTAAACGCATTGTTGATGATTTTCCGTGATTATTATTTATTAAAGATCTTAATGTAAAAGAGAAGTGTGTTTCTTATAAAAAGAATGGTATATTTCGTAATATGCAAGACGCTATTAATATTTTGCTTCAAGTTTCTATCTGCGTATATTTATCGTAAGGAAATTAAGAAGGATGGGTAATAATCAACTTTATTTTCTTTTATGCTCTTCACACCCTTGCTATTCGGTATCTGTTATTTTAATTATTTGTTTCAAGAGCAACGATTTGCAATCTTTTGCCCGCCGAGGGAATTTAACGCGATCGATTTTAGGACTACCGTTGCTACAAGCTTCATTCCTTTTCCATTTTCGTGGTCCTCTTGCAGATTACCTGTCACTTCGCGCCCGAATTAACAGCTACCTGTCGACATTATGAAAACGTTGGGCGTTACTGCCTGCGCCGCGAGTTGGTAACGTTTACCTACGAAATGACAAACGCACTCATGCCGCAAGTTTTGCACGGACGGCAGTCTCTGTATCGGTTCTGAACGGCGGGTCGCGGATTGGCCGAGGTGGGGGTTGCCCGGGGTGGCGAGTCGGGTCACCGTTGGTGCGAGGGTTTCAATATGCTTCGGCGGTAGTTACAGTACCCTCTCCGGACCACCGCAGATCGGTCTAGGCGGTGAACGGGTGGCAGATGTGGGGTGGCAGGAGGAAGGAGGACTATCGTGCTGCGGTATCGGTCGCCTTGGTTATTTAGGAAACCATATCAAAGTTTGAGTTGGCTGCCTGCCGCTGCTGCGCCCTCCCTATCGGCGCCCCCGCCTCTGGACAATGAGGTCTCTTCCGGTCTCGTCGAGGTCGCCCTTGACGTTCGTTACAACGCCAAATAACGATATCTGAAGCCACCGGCATGGCGGTGGAGTATACGAGAATATGTGTTGTACATAGTAGAAATTTGCCGCTCGTGCGGCTTCCATTAACATTGAGAATTTTTAGATTGAAAACAATTTGTCTGTCAAAAATATTTGTATAAATTAAATTAGTTCCCTGAAGATATTCATGCTGTCAAACTACGATTCAACGAATTGTGCAAATTGTTCACATTTAATTGGAGAGAACAAATTTTATTTTATACATAAAATAATGTATCTTTTAAATTGTGTATCTATATTTTAGAGAATGAATTCAGAGAGCCTAAAACAAAATATGTCACAGCTTTAAAATTATCTTCTCAAATACATATAATTGAGAATTGCTTTATAGAATAAAGATGAACAATATGCTTTATAAAAGAATGGCAATAACATTCATTTATTCCAATAGCAGTATTTTGGTGTAAAAAATGTTCTATGGAATAAAAATGATTTATTGAAATAAAATAATTTGTGAAACATGAGACATTTTGTTATAATAAATTAAGCTAATAAAATGAACAAGTCAATGAAAACTCTGTATATGTCGCGGTTAGGTTCGATTACTACGATCGCACATTCCTCGCAGTGACGTGCAGAAGACCAATGAAAGACGACGTGTTACCGCAGTGAATTGTAGAGCGAGAAAGGGAGGCGGTTCTTCTAGTTTCCCGCCAGGTCCGCGGGTTCTTCAGGAAGGGTCTAGAGATTTAATTAAGGCAAGGCGACGGGTAGAAAGACGAGTCGCTACGTCGTGTAAACTCGAGCCCATCCGTTGATCCCCCTGTTCACCCCCGTCTTTGAAACGAGCCAAGTCAGTTACTCCTTCTCCACGCTATTCGAGAGGATCTCTCTCGAAAACTCGTGAGAACGCTGCACACGTCTAGAACGTAGATCTTGTTCGGCCGAGCGTGTGCGTCAAAGTTCGTCAGGCTACTCGGATTTCCAGCGTCAGAAATGCCCTTCAGGAGGGCCATGTCTTATTGCGACTTTCGTAAACCTTGTCACGATGTGAAGGCGTTTCCACAAAGTTGCCGAAATGTTTCATTAAATGGCAAGAGGATTCAAGATGATTATATATTTTATGAATCTATGATAATGTGTGCTGAAATTTATAATCATTTCGGGGTTTCGATATTTAAGTATCTTATCTTAACAAGATCATTACTACATCCACGATATGCCACGTTTGATCGAACGGACTAATTATATCAGAAAGTTTATATAAAGAAGTTTCTTCTTAGAAGCTTTAACTTTGCTCTTCTTCGCGAGCATTGAGCTTACCGGCTCTCTCCATTCAAAGTCCACTACGAAACAGCGCGCAGGCATCATCTGCTTCGCGGTTTCAGCATCAATAATTTGCAAAGGCTGCGGGGCAGGTTCTAACCGACTGATTTCACGCATCTGGCGTTTGGTGGTTTAGTCTGGCCCGGTCCATGCTCGCTTCAGAGCGAGAGGATCGGCGAAAGATGTCGGAAACAAGGTAGAAGGTGAGAGACAGTTAGTGAGAGAGAGAGAGAGGGGGGAGGGAAGAAGGGGGAGAGAGAGTGAGAGGGTGAGAGAGAGAGAAAGCTGGAGTTAGATGGCGAGAGGATGGGTGGATGAAAGCAGAGGGCGAGTGCGGGCAGTCCCTGCCTCGCCGCCGTGGTGGTCCCGTGATCAATATTCCTTACCCCCTTTGCCTTGGCTTACCCCTCCGGCACGATACGGGTGCCCCTTACCTCGGGAAAACCCTCCTTCTACCCATACACCCGCCACCTATCCCCTGCCCCCTCAGGGGAGAACCCAGCAGAAACCCCTGAAACCCCTCTCGCACCCTCGTCTTAATTAGGAGTCTGAATCTGCGGCGGACACGCGTATAAGGGTAGGTTGGAGGAGGTCGAAAGGGGGTGGAGTGTGGGTGGATGGTTGGTGGTAGAGGCCGGGGCAAATCCGCAGACGAGCCTCGTGTCCGAGACATTATTCCCGACTTCGTTGCGATCACCCGGCGTCACGAACGTCGGGTCACCCTTTTTATTATTCCCCGAGATAAACACATTTGCGCGTCCTTACCCTACCGCGCGGGATCAACGCCGGCTACCGCCGTCTCGTGTCCGGCTCATTTTCTGGACGAAAGAATTTCGCCATCGACTTCACCCCTATTTAACGCGCAATTAGCCGACGCAAGTCCCTGTTCATGCTTCTTACGCACATATAGTGGTTTCAGAAATTGCTGCCTTTATAGCTGCATATAATTTTATTCGTTTTCGTAAAAGCATAATATTTCACGATATAGGATTTTAAATTATCAATAGTCACGGATTTTCTGATATGGATTTGTACTTGCTGTATTTTTCCAAAGCTTTCGATAAACTGCATCTGTATAATCGTTTCTCATCTTGACGAAATTAATTAATTGTCAAGTAATTGCAATTACGTTAAAATAATCAATTATAGCTGGCGGATGTAGAATTTTAAGGAACTTGAAGTGCGCACACACGGGTAGCAAGGATATTTACATGCGTGGTACATATATGATAGTACATGGAGAGTGGGTGGCGGTGAAGCTGAACCGAGAGGATATTGGGGTTAGGCCATTCATTAGATTATGGGAATTCGGTGGTACCCGTCGAAGGGAAAGGAGAGGAAGGGCTGGGGCTTGGCTGCGCGATCAAGGACCATCCTGCATTAGCTTGCGTCACAAGGCGCGGTGATGGGGTTGAGAAGAACGAATGTGAAGTACAGAAAGAGTGGATATCTTCCTGATTATGTTTCCGTTAAATCTCTTAATTTTTGTTCAATGTTATGTCAGTAGACTTGTATTAAAAAGTTATCCTATATTTACTAGATATTTTATATTATTCACAATACGCTAAGGGATCTATGCGAACAAATTATTGAATTTATGTTATACCATTTATTTTCACGCATTGGAGGAAAGCAGAATGTAATAAGTGACTACATATTATATGCAAATAATGATATTTACCTAAGCTTAAGTATTTGTTATTCTGCGTTTTTACAAATTTCAGAAGAGTAATTGTATGTTTTTTCTCTTACAGAGCCGTCCCTAGCAAGGCGGGAATATCCCCGCCAAATCATGAACAAGGTAAGTTTAAATACATGGTCTGAATACTCTTATAATTTCTTTTGAGCTTTAATACTCGATGATTATTATAATAATTATAGTATGAAGACATAAAAATTACAATAAGATATAATTGATGTGTGTTGTGTCCTCTTGATAGTTTTATTATTATTTAAAAATTTAAGATTATCTTATTACTTAAGATCTAAAATAGTTTTAATATTCTTTTATATAGTAATAAATTGAATAAAAGAATATATATAGCGTCATAAATGAGGATTGAGGCTCTCATCGAAGAGCCTAGCAAGTCAGTTACTAGGGAGGATCGATCTAACACCTTTAATTGGTTTTCGTGCACCGCGACTCGCATTGCGTGTTCGTATCTTTAGTTACCAACGTTTGTGCCTACCAATCAAGAAAATCTTATATGTGAAAGCTTTATACTATCGCATACACTAAGAATTACGCAGTACTCAAGATATACGTTCTATAATGCGCATGTCTCACATTTTTTTAGGCTAATGATATGTATGTCCACTATTTGGATATGCAAGACAATTGGCTGCATATTCACTAAATTTTCATTAAAGTTTTAAAGTTTAGTCGTATTTATATAGTATCTTCAAAATTTAATTTATTAAGAGATACTCTGAAATAATTAAGGTAATAAATGATAAAATGAAACAATGTTAATTGTTAAGAAAAATGAAGTTATTATTAGGCAATTAAAAAAATGATTATTTTATAATTATTAATTGAATAATTGATTAATTTTTAATATCAATAAATATCATTATTAAATTAATTCCGCGACTTTCTTGCTAATCAATAATTTACGTTATAATAGAATAAAAAATATTTTTTAAATCTTAAGACATATAGTACAACGTTATAAAATTTCTCGAAATGCTTTTTGTGACGAAAGAGAAGTTTACATTAATGTGTTAGTTACGTGTACCTGCTTACAATGTACAATATATGTATATAACTTGAGCTTCATTTGTAAGCTCTTTATACGCCGTCTGCCTTTTCTCATTATGCATCGCACATGAGAAAACTTGCTTGGAATTTCTCTTCATCCCTCTCTCTCTCTCCCCCCTCTCCCTCCCTCTACTTTCAGGCTTCTATCTCTTTTACTCTGTCGTGTCGGTTTTCCTCTGCCTTCGTTCTGGGGTTGCTAAGCCACCATCTACCACCCCCCCCCCGCACATCGTTGCTCGCCTCGTACCTCGGCTTCTTTATAAACTTTTAATGACGGCAAAGCCTAATCGAGAGAACGAGCGAGCATGCCCAGCTTCACGAAACTACCCGGGAAAATCGACACTGGATCTCGATGTTCGATACTCAAGCAGCCAACCGTCACTTTGAAAAAACGTTCGCGCAGTCTGCGATAATAACTGTGCGCCATCCTTTAATTATTATGGATTAATTTATCATTATTACGGGAGAAATGTAAACGTGATACTTCCGTAATAATTTTTAGATTGTCGAACAATTTTCCTGATGTTAACGTTCATTATTTTACAATATTGCGTAGCTAATGAAGAAGAATTCCAAGGAATTAGTTTAACAAATGCAAAGTAGAATGTATATTCTTGATTGTGTGAAATAATTATACTTATAAGAGTAAATTTACTATGTTTAAATCTAAAATATTTTATAAAATTCTTTGCAAATATCAATTTAATTATAACAGGAAAAGAATATTTTAATTAGAGAAATTATTATATCATATGTAAAGAAGATTAGTAATTATTTATCTATATTTTTCTTTTCGAGACATAGAGCTCAGTTACACGGCCCGATTTACGTCGAAGTTATAACATCGATGTACTGTCCGATCCAAAATTTGTCTTCTTTCAATCATAATGATCATTTAAATATGAGCCTCTTTTGATACTTAAACTACAATTTCTAGTATACGTATATTAAAAGAGATTGATTCAAATATTTAGAATATCAAAATAGACTCGTATTTAAATAATCATTATGATAAAAAAAAAATTTTTGGATCGGATAGTACATCGATGTTATAACTTCGGCGTAAATCGGGCCGTGTAAACGTAGTCATATACAGTTTCTTTTGTGTGTGTAAAATATTTCGTAAAATATCAATATAAAAATATATCGATAGCCGCTCGATAGCCGGTAGTCGCGATACAACGCTGCATAAAATAAGCCGTACGAGTAGGAAGTTGAAGTTCGAGCTCGAGCTCGAACTCGCGGGGGCGCTTTCGATTTGCAACAAATCATTCAGCGTTTACACCCGGCTGCCCGTCCAGTTGAATTAAACTTCCACCGAGAACTTCGTTCTCCGTTTACCGGCTCGGAGGTATACATATACACTGGGTATAGCTAACCGTCTGTACCTGCGAACTGCTTCTCGAAGTTCGCTCCCAGTGCCTTCGTGCGAAAGCAGTTAGCTGTTTGACGTAGCGCTATGCTCGTTACGGACATGTTTGGATTAACATGCCTACGCACGATGTATGCGAGTAAAACAAATTAAAGCGATAGGTAGTATCTGAAAGTTGGATATTTTTGTATATTTGGATACACTTACGTTTGGAACAGCACCTGACATTGGTGATATTTAAATGTTCTATTCTATACTTGAATGTATTCAAAATTAGTACATTACAGAACATTATTAAAGTTACTATATTAATTGGAATTGATAAATATGACTATTTGTTACTGGACAAAAAGATAATAATTATGTTTAGTTGACATTTATTAGGGAAATAAATATTCAGCGGAAGTGTATGTTTCGATATATCAATTGAATCTCTTTACGCATGGTGCTATCGCTGGTTCATAAACTCGGTCGTATACGAACTATAGCTTTTTCCTTCCCTCGAAAAAGGGAATGGCGACATAAACCCGTAACGTTCGACTCCTAAAGCACGATTAAACTAATCCTTACTTATTTGTTCCGTGTTCCTCAGTGCGTATGTCCTGCTGCTATTAGATATATCTCCTGATCGTTGTTTCCTTGGGGATGGTCCTGGAGAAATTGGGCAAGTCCGAAGTTTCTCTCGAATTGTTGCTCTCTGTGCTTCACACGATTGCCATAATGTTACAAGAATTATTATACTACGTATTACACATGCATATATATTATTTTTAATAAAATCTAATATATTATATCTAAAAAAATTATAACAAATTAGAAAAAATCAACATCTTTTTTACATTGTCAAAATTGAGTATAATTTGTCTGTAATTCAACAAGTTAATATTTTCAATTTTAAATAATACACAATAGTACTAATTTACTAAAATTTGATTTTGTGAGATATGGCTATTCCTGACAAATTTGGCTTTTAAATCTCATTGTCGCAAGCAGTAGTCACGAAATAAACGTATTCGGGTTCTCTTCCGGCGGCGCTTAAAGGAGTACCGGTGTCGGAGTATATACCGTGCGCCATTTAGTGGCGGCACTCTCTTTCATAAAAGACCTTAATAAAAATCCCAATCTAAACAAGCTTAATTTACGTCCGCCACATAATTACCTACCCCGAGGCATGACTTCCCTCGCTCACTCCCTCTGCCGCGAACTACCACCGTTGGCTCACTCCTCGCGGGAGAAAAGGCGAAGGGACGGGAACGAAGGAGGCGCGCGCGTCGAGAGCGCACTGAAAAATCTAAGAGGCTTAAAGCATTAAAAGGGTTATATAACATTCATTACCAACGGGTCAGCCTTTGTGAAATTTCCCTTGGAAGCGCCTTCACTCGGTGGACACGACCGTCTCTCGCCCCCCTTGATTTTTCATCTCCCAATCCTCTCCCTCGTCCTTACACCGAGCCGCCATCTTCTTCTCGTCGATCCGCGCTCTCGCTCTTCCGCAGCATCGGGCATCCCTCGTCTCTGGGGGTGCAGAGTAGTCACGTGATCGCGCCATCGTCCGGCATGAGGGGCGACGGGACGGAAAGTGGCGGAGAAAGGAGAAGAGAGGAGGGTCCGCCTCTCTGATGAAGATGTCGCACACGCCGGGGACCCTGGCGAGATTACTCGGGTTAGAACCTGCGGACCCTGGTCAGGGCACATGCTAATTGCTTTATTTGACATCAAGAAATAATGTACTGCTGTTCCCTGGTACGACCGCTGCCGTGCGGGAACCCCGCGAGGAAACCAGAGGTCCTTCGTCCTCGCCTCGCGTCCTTTCTCACTCTGTCATTCCTTCGCGACTATTCCTATAAATTCTCAGTGCGTCCCACGAAATGGTGTTCTCTCGAAAATCTCGTGGATTGCATCTTGTCCAGTCTAAATATAGACATTAATGCATGTGTGTATATGTATGTGTGTATGTGTGTGTGTATGTGTGTGCGCATTTGTTGTTTTTTTTACTTTACAAACGTACATATTACGATAGTTATAATGAAAAGGACATATATACATAAATTAAATGCAGAACTCTTGAATCACTCGCAGAAGAATATCTTTATGTAATATCGATTTGTTTTTTATCGCTACAGCAACATCTTTTTTTATCGTTGCAACTTTCCAAAGGACGGTCTCTAAGCCGCGTCACGTAGAATGCAAAGTATAGAGCAGTCGGTTGTAAAAAAGACTTATGCTTTTACTCTCGACTCGGTGGACCCAATTTCATAGAGCTACGTGAGGCGACTGGTTACGTCAAGCAGATCAACTAGAAGCCGGACCTAATAACCCTTAGTCGGACCAATAAACATTTTTCCGGGTTACATATGACGGAATTTGTATGCCAAATCGCGTATATCCAAGAGACGGTGGTGTGTTCCGACGCGGGGCACGCGCCTCTCTCGTAAATATGCCCTCGGTTGGCAAAGTGCTATCGCGAGAGAAGGTAAAGGGGGAGGCGAGCGGGGAAAGAAACGGGGTGTACGGGGGCTTAGGGTCGGTTCTGGGGTCGCCAAGGGTGCATTTCATCTTCGGAGGCGTCAGCTCGGAGACCGATCGACTATACGGCCGTCGGTTGGATCATCCATCTTTTATCGAATCGGACCTGATGGCCAGGCTGCCGCCGCGGACTCGCAACTTTTGCCTCTCTGAAGACTCCTGAGCGTGGCACCTGAGCGTGTGCGTCCGCATGTAAATAATGGACAATGCTGTTTCGACGCGTTATACCTTGTCAAACTTTCTACTCACACTTCGCGATGAGAGTTACTCTCCCATTTATTAGTCGAGTATCATATCTAACGAAAGTATTCTCATGAAACGATCAGATAGGCTTGAAGACGCAATCATATTTGCGATATATTAAACCGTCACATAGTACGTTTTCACCGGTATATGCGATTTAATAGTGATCAATGTTCCATGGATTGGGCCATCCATCTCTCGTCGAATGGAAATTCGACATACGGTGCCAGAAGCCGTTACAACCTTCTCAACTTTCGTCTCCGGTAGCGTCCATCATGCCAGGATGGGATACGCTCTCCTAACCAAACATACATTAATATGCATATACGTGGCCAGCATCCGTGAAAAAGTTGAATCCACGTGATTGATGTGTATACCATTTGTTCATAATTCGTTCTACTGCTAATTATCGTAACGGCAATAATAGCGATCTTTGATTTTAGCATAGATCATATTTTTCATTACTATCCAGTTTAAAGCGTTAAAAAAATAAAATTTGCATAAATTTTAAGATTAATCAGACTTACTTTGATCTTGTAAATATTAATAATAATTTTATGATTAATATAAATTTCTATCTTAGCTTCAAGTAGACAAATAAAATAATCTTGTCGATTCTCTCAGTTTGCTTCGTCCAGCATCTGATTCTAAATTCATCAAATTCACCGACCATGTCGGTAAAAGAAGAAGGCGTCACATTAACATATTTTATTAATGACGATTCAGTATACTCGCGATGCGGTTGAAACAATGAGCCGCGCGGCGCGTTAACCGAGAAAATGTAACGATGCAGAAAACCGAGGGAGTCTTGCGGGGTGGAGGACGAGAGGGTTTGCGGGAGACGAGGGGCTATTTTTGCGGTTAGCGGGGAATAATTTAGGGGTGGATAATACGCGGAGGTCGTGCAATTTGGCCGACGTCGGTGACGGAGAGTGCGTGCTCGTTTTCATACACTTTCTAGCGCGCGCGACGCGGAGGAGAACGGGAATGGCGGGACCAGCACGTAACGGAGAACGGGGCTCAGGTGTTCCACGGGATAATAGGCGACATCATCCTTGCTTCCCCGACTCTCCCTTCCCCCTTACCACCCACCCACCCTTGTACCGCATCGTCAAACCCTGATCGATGTAATATTCACGCTCGATACACGTCTCAGCTTCTGTAACTTGCTCTACGCTTCATACCTGCAAGTTTTCCCTCGAATCTCATCAGCGCCCTTTCGCATCTTCTCGATATCTTCGCCGTTGATAATGTCCTGACAGTAACGCGTCAGTTACAGAGTGAGAGAGAGAGAAGGTCCTTATGTCATTCATCATATTAAATTGATAAGATATAGTATGTACACTGTGTGGAAAGTATATTCTATAATAATTTTGAAATGAAAATAATTACAATATGTTTTTCTTATGTATTTATTTACATATCATTTGGTCACAAGCTGTATACATAAAATACAACGTTAATGATCTATTTTGAAAGAAAACATTGAGATAAGAAAAACTATATGTAAGAAACTATACAACTATACATATATGTGATATATTAAGCTTATTTCAAGATATTTTCTCAAAAGAGACGATCGCTGCTCGCGTTTTTTATGAAGAACACTTTGACCCACGTTTCCGGTCTTGTCCGTCGGTCAACTAATGTCGAGCTCTTTTCGCGTTTGTAACAAGCGGAGGCGGTGGGGTGTCGGTTACTACTCCCACGCGGCCGTATACTCATTGCACGTGGTAAACACCCCTCTTTTGTTGGCGGTCGGTCGGAGTTAAGCCGAGGTCTCCCATTAGCGCCGCTCGGAATTACAAAAATAACACTTGTCCCTGCAGCCGGGCGCCCACGGGCAGTCCAGTGTAGTTAAGTAAAATTAAGCTAAAATTTCCGACGAGCCGCGATGTACATTCAACCCCTTTTCCGTCAGCTCGTGGCGGCGGCCGCGCGTACACGGCTGGCCAACCCTTCGCCAGCGTCCAACCCTCTTCCTGCCTCTTCCTCTTCCTCCTCCTCCTCCTCCTCCTCCTCCTCTTCCCTCCAGGAACTCACCGGTCTCTCTTTTCACGTATACGTTACACTTCACGCTGCCCCTTTATGCTCCGTGGGCATTAAATATTTACCTTTCGATGAATATGCAAATATAATTATTTACGCGCAATTTAGACGTTTTTACGCGTCCTGCGCGACGTTCGTCTCCGTCGCTTATCGATACACTTGCTACTTGAAGTATGATAAATGCTAAATTTGATGTATTTATTTTATATCTATGTTTATATATATGTTAGGATAATGTTTAATTGCATAAAAATAAACAATTAAATTGTTTACTTGCAATTTCGCGACTTCATTTTTACATGTTTTTAATCAAATGAAGAAATAAAAAAGACATGTCTATAAAATAAAAAATATGGGAAGTGAAAATATTTCTGAGTTAAATTCTCTGTAAACGAGACTGTCGAGATTATTATCTTAAAAAGAGTAGTAATATCTTAAAATTATTGGAGAAACGAAAAATACTATACACGATTTCCAGAATATAATTTTTAATAATACTTTTATTCTCTCTGTATTCTAAGAATATTCTTTCACTTTTTGCTTCCTCATAGAGGAAGCTTTGTGATCGTGGAAAAAAAATGTTTCGAGATTTTGATGGAAATAGGTTTAGAATGTTCCAAAATGTCGAGAAATCATATTAGTAGAAAATGTCCGGACGTATGTATGTATGTGTGTGTGTGTGTGTGT
>NJRQ01000080.1:543885-583885 GCA_003063805.1 Aphaenogaster ashmeadi
ATATAATTTTTACACTTGTCCTGTAATTTTACATACTTTTTTTACAGTGAACAGTTAAACATTTTTGAAGGTTCCGGTTCTCTTTACTACCGATTCTGCGGTTAAAATACCAAAAAAAAACACGAGATGTTATACGGCATAGTACGGTCTCTTTTTTTCCAGCCCACAAGATTATGCATTGATCGTTTTAATCTTAAAACGTCGAATTAACGCGAGTCTATCTTATTACAGGGCGCTTAGTGTAATTTGTTTACGATTTAATTTTCCTGTCGGTTGTGCCTAGTCTATTTCTGGCAACGAGAAACTATCGTTAACCTTCCACGCCGCCGCTGTTTCGGTTGCCGCGACAGCAACGGCTTATCTTTCCACTTTAGACGATTGTTCGAAACTCCGTGTATCGCCGTGTGCTCGGTCGCCTCCCCGTTAACAAGCTCGGGCGACGACGTCGGGCATTAAACGCGACGCGTTCGCGGCGTAAACTAATATTCCACGCGCGGAGGGGTGAATCGCGGAGCGCGCGGGCGGGATCATTATAAATAGTCATAATTACAACAGTCGCGCGTGCTTAATTCAATTAGGCTGATTAACGTTGTACGTGGCGCACCTAAACCCCACGGTGTCTCTCGCGCCTTCTCTCTCGGCGCCGGCAGCCAGCGGTAACGACAGTCGGTCGGAGTTCTCGGATCTGGCTCTGGGTCCTGAGGGTGCACACACGCGCGCGAGCGCGGCCGAGCAGAGTGCGTAAAATATACGCGGTATCCTGGCCAGGATCCTGGGACTACGGCGCCACGGTATTATACTTATGCATAGACAAGTTATAGCCTGGCTAATATGATTATCTCTTCGACGGAAGACAGAGCGTGTAGATGAGAGACTGGGTGCAACGGCTGCTACAACCCGCTGCTCCTCGGAGTCCGCTCGAACACCGAGAGAACGAACGAAAAAGTATTTTCGCGTATTTAGAAATAATATATATATAGAAATTCGAATTTTCTGTGTTTCTTTGACAGATACGTCATTTGCGTAACACCGATGTTACTTAATGTCAACTTTTTGTTTTTTTTTTTCGATTAAAAATCTAATCAAAAAATTAAAACGCAAGGAAATGGCAAGATTATTAATAGCCGTGCGTTTGGGGGAGGCGAAGTAAGAGAGCGAGAAGGGTGCGTCGTTCGGATTTGTCGCGGGCGGGATCGAAGCCGAATAAATTAGCCCCTCCGCGGCCGAGATATAAAATTTTGAATATGAATGGACGGTTTTGCATCCGTGATGAGCTCTTATTCGGGAAACAAAGCGCAGCTGACGAGAACATATGTAGATGAAGGCGGGCGCGAGAAATCCATAATCCGCCGAATCCTTCGGCTTCTTAAACGCACCCGCGTCCTTTAACACCGTTACGGCAACCTATCTCGATTAATCCAATCGTGATTCAACGTGGCGTGCAAAAGATCTCTTCTTGAGGATTTTTTTATATGCAAACGCTACGCTTTTCAAGACAGCAATGACGTTTCAGTCCCATCTTCGGATTACGCGCTACGATCTCGAGCAGGGATATCGTTATAATTAAAACGATTGAACGAACATTGGCCGAACGAAGTCTGCGTTGGCGTGGCTCATCATTTCCCACTGAAGCCTAGAATGCCTCAGTACGGATCGCGAAGGGAATGAAGAGGGATGAAGAGAGGAGAGACCTCTCTCATCTCGTCTATCCCTTCCGCTAAACTCATCACCCGCCGGTAATTCCATCGATGCTTTAAGCATGGAGGGTCTCTTCAAGGGATGTACTCGTGGTTGTAACCTACTAAAGTGGGCTTAACGAAGAAATAGTTCCATTCGACTTTCGGTTCGACCGCGGCACACTACTATATGCGTCGTATTCTGATATACATATGCGTGTATATAAGAGACAAGTTTCCTATGACTCTCGAGAAAAAAATTCATGAATGCTCTATTTAAGGATAAAACAAACCTTGTGGATAAACTCATATTTAATTGAATATTGTTATAGTAACGTTATTTAAACTCTATAATTATACCTGTATAATTTTTTAGCTAGATTATTATTACATATTATAATTTGTACAGATTAGCGCAATATCTATTATCGTATTTTGCAATGTTATTAACAATTACATTGCGCTTAATTTATATAATTAATTAATATAGTGTAAAAGCTCTGTAAAAGTAAGATGTGAAAGAATATTGGTATAATAATACGTTATTAGCATAGGAAATGTATTACAAACGCAAGTCGTATGGATCTCTTGCTTCCTCCTGATCTTCTTTGACTTCTTGTCGCTCACGCATCTGTCACACGCAATACCGGTGCGGGTCTAACGATAACGCCGATTCGTCCTTATAAAGCCAGTTGGCATTTAATACTATCCCGTTGAATATTCCCTCGAATGGCCCTCGATATTGAATTGGCTTCTGCCTAATTGTAACCTCGCTCGTCGCGAGGGTCCCATTCACTTGTAAACGACATTTGCATAATTTTTACATTGGCTCTTGTGTAATCGATTTGAATACCGGCGGTGATCTCTCTTCCGTTTTTCTTTTTTTCTCTCCTGCCATTTGGACCCGTGTAAGCCTTGTCCCTCTTCCCGTCGATCGTTGCAGTTAGAATTGCTAAGTAATTATGCTAAATCGTGCTTCAGCTGCTGCATATCTCTGATCGAATACATTTAAAACTATACATAATGTTCTCACAGTATTTTGAACCGTATTGTGAGGATACTCGTTAATCGTTAAATTGAAATAGCATCGATAATTAAAAGAGCTTGAATACAAAGCTACTAATACATTAGACTTTCCAGTTCAATTGTCCAGATTTTAATCGTTGATGAAATTCTTATACCATATCTGATTTTTTAAATTAATCTCAAATAAATATGTCAATATGTAATATAAAGACCCCTAAATCTAAGATAAATTAAATAAATATTACAAGGGACAACGAGCCAAGCGCTGGATGTGCGTGCTAATAATTAGTTTAATAAAGAGTCAATAATATAATATGATAACAAACGTTTCGTCCTCTTGTTGGGTTATCTTCAATGTTTAAAATAATAATTTAACCGCTAATCGGTTGAGACAAGAATATATAACGGTAATTTACATGAGCAAATTTAGCATTAGTTACGCTTTTTCGATTATAATTCGGAGTCCATCCTCGCATGTCGCTCCGGGTGCGGTGGGGACATCCTTAAAAATACGCAGTCAAAGATAATAGGAGCACTCGCTGTTGAATGTCGTTTTGCAGGGATTGAAACGAACGCATGCTTCTTATGTGTGCGAAATCATCCATGCTTGCCGGCAGTCAAAAGGAAAGAACGTGAATTATTATTTTAAAGTGAAGATGACCCAACACAAGAGGTCAAAACATTTGTTATTATATTATATTATTGACTCTTTATTAAACTAATTATTAGCACGCACATCCAGTTTGGCTCGTTCCCAGCAAACACAATTGTAGCAGTTACATAACATACATGTAATAGTTATGTTACATGTAACATTTACATCAATGTTATGTAACTGCTACAAACTGTGCATGGAAAGAATGGTTTTGCTGAAATATCTAAAAATTTGGCCAGATACAGATCTGAAAATAATTTTGTTGGGACATAAAAATAATTATATAGGACCCCCAAAATAGTTGTTGGAATATTAAAACTTTTTGTAGCATTATCATCATGTTTGAGCGTCCCACATAGTTACTTTTGATAGTCTAACAAAATTATTTTCAGATCTGTATCAGGCCAAATTTTTAGATACTTCAGCAAAACCGTTCTTTCCGTGTGTTTGCTGGGTTATCCCTTGTAATATTTATCAAATAAATATTTTTTAAAATTGATTATTGCAAGTATCAGTTTCTACAAGCTGTATATGCTTATATTTATAAATTATAAAAAATAATTTGTTATTGCGCAGTATACTCTTAATTAAAATTTTTGAAAGTAATATAAATATATAAAAACTATTAGTTAAATTATAGAATTAATTTGTAAAAGGGTGCTCAATATGCAAAGCGAAATGATTTATTACCTGATCATAAATCGCTAATTCGCTTTCTGAGTGTCCAAGAAGGCATAAAAATTACTCGCCATGCGTTTAAGTGAGTTTTAAAGTTTCGTCAAGCGTGAACGTCGAAAGCAGCGGGCAGTGGCTCGAGTAAACGTTAAATATCCACGACGAACGCATAAGCGGCATGAAGATTACTGTGTGGAGTCCTGTATGAAATAAAGTTACGGGGCGCCGTCGCTCGGCCAGCGGTTAATTTAATAAATTTTTTTTCCGCCCCGAAAAGAAGAGAAGAGAGATGAGCGAACGTGAAGGGAGACAGCGAAAAAGTTGTACACCAATTAACGGATTGAAGTGCCATCAGATGCAGGCCGGCTTCGAGAGGGTTCGGGTCGCGAAGTCCTCGAAGGGTTGGACTATCATTAGCGAGCCGCCACTTTAAGCGGCGGTCGCCCTTACCGCCAAAAAAGGAAGAAGTTAAAAAGGCTCGACTGGCCGACGCTCGTTTGACTTGTACCACTTCCGCTATAGATTGCTCTCGCCGCGGCTATTCCTCGTTGGCAATGGTTGCTGCCGTCGAACTTTGTGTTGTATCGGATTATGACGAAAGATTCTTCAAAAAAAGAAAATATTTTTACAAAATGTTGACATTTTAATATACTTAATGGTGTAATTTCCGGTTGAACAGTAAAATTATCGCGATGTAATATGAAATGCGCGCTGCTCAAACTTCTGTGTTGACAAGGTAGTTCAACGTGATGACGATGGATTATCGAGGAACCTATAAGACGAGGCTGGAGGGCTCGGGACAACTCTGTGAGGGTTAACGTGGAATCGGAATGCGTAATGGACGGCACGATGCTGGATTACTAATGAGCACCGAGAGAACTCCGCGTTTTCGATCTTTCTTAGTTTCTCGTCTTCTTTGAAATTTAAGAATTTTTCTCTTAGTATGCTTTCAACTTAATTTTATATCTGATTAAGATATTCTCTACGACTTAACAATATCAAATTTGTTATAAAAAGATATCGATGATATATGTATAACGATATATATATATATATATACATATATATATAAAGATATATCTATAACGAGTTTAATTAATTGTTATATCGAGTTTAATTAATTTTTATATCGTGCTGATTACATATACATTTGCAAAAGATGTCAAATATGTAATAACATTTGCGAAATTACATTCTTACGTTTATTAACGTTAGATTTTACGAAGCGCCATAAGAAATCTCAAATGCTCAAATTTTATTCGTCGCAACTTTTGCTTCTAAACTCTTAATTGATCTTTATCCGCGCTATATTTTTTCCCCGAGAAAACGGAATTCGCCTCTCGTATTGCTGGCGAAAAATCATGCGGACAACACGGCATTCAGACTACTAGCATGCGATGTGGCGCGTCATTCGTCAAAATGGGGAAAGTACGCCGGTGAATAAATACGTCGGCGTTGCGCATTAAACGTATATTCGCGGATATGTCGAGATAACGTCGAGTCGATTCGTCCACCGCTCGGATCTGCCATGAAGAGCAAGGGTGATAGAGAGAGAGGCAGGGAGAAAAAGAGAGGCGGTGGGAGGCAGATAAATAGAGAAGGTGGAAAGAGAAAGCTCGTCGCCGCGAGGCATGCAATGCCGGCTGCGAAACAAATGGAACGATCGCGACGGGGGTGGAAATAAAGCGTCCCCGTCGCGTTCTACGGCCGTGACTGAAGCGGGGGGGCTGAGTCCGGGTAGAGAGACCAAGAATAAAAAAATACACACATATACACACATACACACACGCACGCGTATGCTCTCGATCTCCGGATTGACGAGCGCTCGACCGTGCAAAAACGCCGAAGCACTTTTCCGTGTTCAGAGCTGCATCCGAGCTCTTCAACGTCGCGTCGGCATAGCGATTGTTGAACCTGATTCACGGTGACAGATACAAAAGTACAATCGAGTATCGTTAATCGTCGAATGGATTTGTTCTAGTCCGAGGGAAATGTAATAAAAGTAATGCTATCTTCGTTGTATATCTAAATTTAGATAAAAATTATTACTTCGTATGTACATATAATTTAGCCAAATTATTCTTTCGTCTCACCCTTTCCTTTGTCTCGGCTCGAATAAACTTATTATTCGCGCATATTATTATTCTGCATGGATCCGTCGGGTTTTCGCCGATCGTTTCCGGTAGTTTATGTGCGGAAGTTGACGCATATTATTACGGACCGTTTCTTCTGCCACCACGGATGGAAATGCCGTCTGTATTCGTGGTGCGAGGAGGACGAGTCGTGTGTGCGTACACAGGTGCGTATAGGACCTTCAACAGGTGGTCACTCGTAATCGTGGGGGTTACGCCGCAGCCCGGTGGCTACCTATCCGTCAAGGGCTTTGTGTGCCCTTGCGCGCACCACCACCGGTGGCCGTGGCGCCCATCGTCCTCAGGAAAAGCGGCGTTTTTCCTCTCCTCTCATCCCCTCAGTCTGAAGTGATCATCCCCGGCTGCGCGCCACGCCAAAAGCCACGCTTGATTCTGGTGGCTGGTACTTCAGCGACTTTTCGCGACTGGAACAATGCTCTCGTTAATTAAGATTTCTTTCCGCGGATTCCCTCACCCTTCATTCTCGTAACCATTGAGCATCTTTCTCTCTCTCTCTCTCTCTCTCTCTTTCGCTTAAGAGTTTCTTTGCTGGCAGAAGTACAGACCACTTTTAGACGGCAAAAGAACAGCTTATTTCAGAAGTTTTTTTTCTTGCTTCCGAAGGGAGAAATTTGTTGCTATTATTGGTTGAAACTGGCAAGAGAGCAGACGCAGATGCGAGTATTTGGAATATTTTGGCTCTCAGTGATATTTTATCTCTAATTGATATTTATCTTTGTTGTTATTAATATTAATATTCTTAGGCAACAAAAATAAGGATAAAATTATGGATATAATTGCAACTATTGCACATTAATCAAAATTTAAATTATGAGATTTTTAGGCAAGAATAAAATTTGCACGAAGGTACTTCTTTTCAAAGGAAAATTTCGTGGTGGCTTCGAGAGTTGAGTATACGAGCTTCGAGGTTGACGAGAGGTGGTTCGAGGGGTGGGCGGGGGGTAAAGGCGCGCAGAGATCCGGATTTAAGGCGGCGTCCGTGAAAGCTCTCTAGAGGCGCCAGAGACTTGGGTCGGGGGTAGTTTAAGAGAAAGAGAAAATGGCTGGGGATGGAAAAGCAGGCAGGAGAACGACAACGACGAGGACGGGCGTGTTGGAGTGTAAGTGCTAAGATCTCGGAGTGCATTAACATGCCCCGGAGGCAAGCTGAATACAACCCTTCTTACATCCAGATCTCAAGCCGAGACCACCGTCAACCGAGGGACGGAGAGGCGGAGGAGGAAGGGAGTTGGTAACGGTGACGTCGGGGCAGAACAGGGCAGAACACCGCAGAGATTCCCACTTAATTACATTAAAAATGTTTTATCCTTCGGCCTTTTCTTCTCTGTCCCTTGAGATTCGAGACAACGATATTTTTTCGTGGACGGATTAGAGAGTATTATTAGTCTTTTCTATAATCCGCAATCAGATAATCGAAATATGCCGCTTTAAAAAAATCTGATATAAATATTTTATAGCCGGGAGAGAGTTTAATCAAATGTATATGTATTAAAAAATTTTAAAAATATGATTAAAATGATCATCAAAATTGTGAACGATTGTTGAAAAAGAGACTCTTGAATTTTTAATCGATTATGTGTATTTAAATATATAATTTGAAAATATATCGGAAAATGGAAAAAAACAGAGACGATTACGACAATATTGATATATGAAATTGGATATTTACGACAGATATTTAAAATATTTACAGGATTATTAGCTATAGCTGAACGCGTGCGTAATTTGGAAATATATTCAAGACAATGCTAGAAAAGTCAAAGAAGCATCACGAAGGTGGTTTGGGCTAGCGGCTCGCCTTACATTATTTAGAAGAATCCGAGGACTAAGACGTCGAGCTCTGGCGCATGCTAATCACTCGACCCAGATTGAATAATGAATCAGTATTCTTTCCCTTCTTTCCAGCTACCCACACTTTCTCATTGCGGTCGTCCTCGGCGGAGCCACCGCTACGTGACAGGCTTTTTATTACCTGGCGGAAGAATACCTCCTTATTCCTTCGTTAGAGCCAGCCGGTGGTCGTTATTCATACATATATGCGAACCGTGCTGTGTCCGCCATTAATGTCCTTGCATCTCAATTACTGATACAGAGGAAATCTTTTATAACGAAAAACTGATGGAATTTTAAAAAGCAGAGAGAATTAACCGACATTAATCGATAAAAGATATTCTAATTAAAAATAACAAAATATTTTTATTGATGTATAAAATATAACTGGATTATTAAAGACATATTATATGGAGATAATAATTAAAGAGAAGTTTTAGAGTATGAATTTTTTATATCGCGAGAATGTAAACAATCGAAATTTTATGCATAATAATTATTAATTAATTCAGAGATGTTTTGTATTCGTATCGATTATTAAGGGCGAGAACCTAAGGTAGGCGCATCAGGTAGAGGACCATCGCCTGGAAGGGCGTTAGCATAATGTCTTCGGGTTCGGTACATACATAACGCGCACACGTACAACGCGGATACGTATAACGCGGTGCTGGCACCCCGCATAGTACTTTACTCCTTAGTACTTTGTGTGCAAATTATGCCCAAGACGAGACAGAATGGAAGAGCCTGGGTTTCGCGAGGATGAAGCGAGCCCCCGATGTAACCTCTTCGTACGAGATTCGAATGAAAATTTAAGAGAAAGAGTTTACTGTGGTGCTGGGCTTCTTGTTTCGCAATGTCTGGAGACGACATTTGCGAGATTTGACTAAAATAAAATGGCTACATGTACATTTGAAATAAAGCGGCTATCTGATATATTATTGCCAGTTTACATCAATTCTGAGAAATTTGATTAAGATCATATATGAGATAAAACTTTTAGTTATAGAAATAGTCATAAGATATGTAAACATGAAATTATATAGCAAAAATAATTATATAGACATATAAAAAACTTCTATGGCATTTAAGCACTTTATTCTTACAATATAAAGTAGGTTAATGAAACGCATGAAAAAGGGTAGTTCAAGATCTTTAAGAGGATCAAAAAGAAGATTACACCACAGCCTATCATAAAGGCTTGAATTAACTTTTGAATTAACTTTTACGCGTACCTTGACAATTTTAATGATAACTGCAAGAGAGAGAGAGAGAGATAAAGAGAGGATTCGTATTATTGCTCTTTAGGGATCAGGGCCTCTATTTCTGCGACAAGCTGTACTCTCCATCTTATAATAACAGAGGCCTACCCTTCCTTGAATGCCAGCGTTGTGTTCTCCGCGTTCTCATGTCTACAGACACCGATTAAGCTAGGAATCTAGTTGATTCGTGCGACAACACGTTGCCTAATTAATTTTTATTTCAACGCTGCGATGTTACGCTATATTTAGCATAAAAAATTACATGGCTTAAATAAGAAATATCATTAGCATTAACAATAATACCTTTCTGTTAATTTTTCTACTTTATTAATTAGACAGAGAAAGTTATACATATTTATTAAAGAATTAATAGTCGAAGATAGAGATTAGAGCGTGTTAAATAAATTCAAATTGTTTGTAATAAAAATGTGGCTATACATACATATGGCCAAACCTTGCTTTCCACCTCTATGGGCAATAAAAGGATAGTAGACTGTAATCTGTGGAAACTCTCCCGTCTCTTTCCTCGTCAGCCCTTAAAGTCATTTTAGGGGAAAACAAGACATTTATAAACACCCACCACGAGATTAGATTTGTTAAGATAATGAGGCGCCTGGTTTAGCGGAGAGCCTCCACCGTGCCTACAACTATCATCCTGAAGAGCCTGCAACCGCCGCGCCGTCTCTCCTTAATCCCGGATATGACCTTGCACGGGGAGACAGTTAGACCATTGCAGGATGTAGACTTGCGGGAGGATACATGTGCTCACGAGCCTTCCTAACGAATTCGCTGAGGCGAAAACTCGTCATCATTACGAGTGTTGCAGACGTTACTTGTAGAAATACATTGCAATGCGCTTTTAACATTTAGAACCTATGTTTGTTAAGTGTGGAAGAAGCTCTTACATTTGCTTAGCTTAGCAACTTTCCGGAATACGTATACATATCTGTCGCGAATTTAAGAAATTAAAAAATTTTGATTGTAAATAGCGCGCAAAATGTATACTTACAATCATCTTATTGTCTCATTTGATATCCCGCGTAAATCGAATTTCGTTTCAAACTCCGCGCAAAAAGGGTGACAGAGCGATTCGAGAGCGTGAGGATAAGGCAAGAGCTTGCGAGTCTATGGCTCTTGAGAGAAATGTCGAACCACGGTCGATCAGGATTTATCCTTATTGCGATGCAGGCGGCCATATCCGGCGACGCGTTATTTCGGCATCGGTGAAAAAAACATAATAAAATTTAACGGTCCGTCAGGCTGCGGTATTCCCGCTCCCGGAGCAGCCAATAAATACCGGGAACAAGGCGGCTACAAATCTCAAGATAAACAGGAGCCCGTATTTTTCTACCCCCTTGACTTCCGCCGCGCTCCTCGCGCTTTCTCCGAGCCCGTGGAAAAGGGGTCTGCACTGCCCTTTTTACATTCCTCGTATGAATTATTAGGTGGCCGGACTTAAGGGGTGGACACACCGCGGTATTTAATTTTCACTCCCCATTAAAACAGGACGAATTTTTCCCTAATCGCATCCCTGACGATGAAAGTGCGGTCGGCAGTTTGTCACCGACCCTTCGTTCTATTATCAATGTATTACCGCGCCTTGCCTCAGCGAGTCGTACATTAATTTAGAGAGTTCGGCTTTTCGGCGTGATTGCTTATCGAATAAGAACATTTTCGGATGTGCGTAACGAGGGATCTTCGGTGTCGACGAGACGAGTACATCAGCGTAGGCGACGCCAATTAAGGAAGACGACGAGGTTGCGAGCACCCAGGATATAGCTACGGTCTGGCGGCTGCCGATGATGTATGTGGTGGAAAATACTGGAGGCAATCTGTCACACCATCGACGTCCCACAGGCGCCTATATTCCTTTCCTTCTCCTCTTCGTTCCTTTTCCTCATGGCTGAAAATGTATGAGTATTATACTACAAATAATATGAGCAATTCTGTCCGATCTCATCATTTGCAGGAAAAAGAAATATTATCTTTAGTATTTTAATAAGTATATTAATAGTCAATTAATAGTCACAAACTATCATTGTGAATAATTCCGTTTAAGATCTAAAAAAAAAGTATATCTAATAATTTAATCCAATAATATATCGTGCTTTCCACTTTTATTCACTACAGTAAGATTTGTATAATAATTTGAACAAATATTGCATGTAAATAAGCTGTCCGATAAACAAAGTACCTTTGAATCTCTCTCGGCACGCGGACACGGGATATATGCCCCTCTCATCTCTCGCAGTCTTTTTCCTTCAGCTCCTTCCGGGTATGGCTGATTAAACGCGCAACTATGTAACGTAACGCAAATATACTGGCCTCGGGCTTGCCTTGGCTTTCCTTTTTCGATGTTCCTCATCCCCGTTACGGAGTCGTCCCGTTCTCGATTCCACCTTTCGACTCTCTTTGAATTTCAACCCCGGTCACTTGACGGAAATATTTATCGAGGGTCTCCGGCGGGGCTCACCCCCTCCTTCGTTGCCCTACTGCTTCGAGCTAGACAGGACGACAGGGCGAGACGCGGTTCCACGTAGTTCACCCCGATACCTTTCGTCGGAGCTCTACCGTTCCCTCCTCGACTATCGTGCTCGTTCTCGCTCTCGCGAGTTCTTTGATCCATTTTACGGAGTTTGTTCGGTACGGATTATTTACTCTCTTAATTACATTTCGATTCTATCTCGTTTCGTCTCCTCAATGTTCATTCGTCGTACGACTGAATGACTGATTGTCAGTTCGGCCGTACCTGCTTTTAATGCGTCGACATGATTGAGTTGATGTAAATCCCACAGTATTCTACATTAGTAAATATATAATAAGTATATAATCTTGTATTCATAGAGTGTTGAGTATCACAAAGATGATAAAATGGATTAAAAATTGTTCAGAAATTGGCATTTTAATATTTTTTGTCAAATAAAGCTTTATGAATATGAATAGATAACACTCTTATGCCTGATGTTTTATAGCTGCTATTGATATTTTTTAATTACACAAACATGCAAGTGCATAGGTATATTGTATTAATTCCGGTAGACGAGTTTCGATATTTCGACAAGATGATGACGTTTTTATATTCTTTGGTCTTCTTTCATCCGTTCTCGGTCCACGACGGAGAGTGGGAGAACGGAGAGTGAGAGCGCCAGGACCTGATTTACATTTCTTTCTCTCGTCGACATAAAAATTCCGCGGCGATAACTTCCTTTGTTCCACCCTCCGTGGTCGCGGGAACGACCGACCCCTGCGGCTCAAGAACTGCAGGGGGTACCGTCGTAACCTCGTCTAGTTTCTCGTCCATATTACATTTTTCCTTAATTAAAGGCAATACACACCTCTTGGTGGCAGACGCAGATCATCTCTCGTGTCGGCCATGATGGAGAAATCGAAATTTGCAACATTGACAAAATCATATTTATCTAATATATAAATGAGGTTGTACATTGATTATTAAATATAATATGTAATATAATGTACAGTATACTAACTACTTACATGCCATCCGCAATGAAACACAAATTAATAAGAATATTAAAGCATTTTAATATTTTATATTTAAAAATTATTTTTATTATTTTAAGTGCGCGGGCACATTGATTATCTATATAGATTATTAAAAATGAAAAATATATAAATATATATAAAAAGCGATTTATTTTTGCTTTAATAATTGGAGATGAAATCGTTACGTTATGTAGACGTTTTAAAATTATTTGTATATACAATGCATATATTATATATAAAACAGAATTAAAACAAGAAAACGATATACTTTTATTACTGATATTATTGATATTGATTAAGCAATTATTTTTTCTTAGATGTATCCGAAGAAATTAAAACGTATCACACGATCGGTCTGCGCATCATGTTCGTGTTAATTAATAGCGAATTCGGTTGGATGGACTAGTGCGCACTGGTGCATATTAAAGCCGTACACTGATCTAATCTGAATGCAAATGTGAAATGCGAATATTTCGAATGATAAAATACGTATTTTACCAAACAGGACAATAAAGCGTGAGAATTTCACGGTTTAACCCATTTACGTATTTATATTAAACATATATCTCTACGTCGATTTGTGTACAACGACTTTAATGTGCACTGAGTGCGCACTAGTGCGTCCAACCAAATTCGCTATAAGATTCAAACGCAAACAAATAATGACGACAATTCGTTAGACTCGAACATTCTTCTATGCGACATTACGCGAATGTAAAGTTCAGAGAGCGGTATAAAATGCCAATCGTCCGAGCAGCTTGATCGCTTTTTAAGTTGGACAATAATTACCATTATATTTTCGCGGAAGTTTTCGCAATCGTATTTGAGAATTACGTCGGAAGCGTCCAGAACGACGATCGAGTGAACCATAACCGTGCGACGTTTCGCAACTTTATACGTTCCTGATAATCTCTCGGAGAGCTCCCGGACGGTTATTCGCGGTGGTCGTCGGGATTTATGAAATGGCAATAAAATTTATATGACTCGGTGGATCGTTAGGGGTGCGGTGCGCTCGTTCAGATTGATGTCGGTTGCGCCGCGAGTCTGGTCCACTTGCCCGAGGCTACGTTTGTTTCTCCCTGCGATCGTCCTAGAACGGTCCACGCTCATTATTAATCCCTTGGAAATCGCGACAGTCATTTTATAATCACCATGTAAAATAAAAAATAACTGCATTTTCTATCTGCTGTTTCATTGAATCAATTCCAAATTTTGTACATTAAGTATATAATAATGTATGTTGTGCACTTAATTAATCTTTTTTTTTTAAATGATTCTATTGCATAGACTGATTTTCGAGGTTTACATGTATAAATTTTATATGTGCATTAATTCTAATCGTATGTTTTATTAATACAATTTTAAACTGAATTTGTAATTCTCTAGTATATGCGTGTAACATGCCAAAAGAGGATTTATATATTCAAATATAATGCAATTAATAACTGTTTGCGCGTACCTCTAAAATCAGTGAAACGAAATAAGTCAATTACTTCGAAATTGTCGCAAGTCTAAATTTTCACAAAATTAAAATATATGATTTCCTCTGCAATTAATGTCATCAGATAAATTTGATAGATAATATTTTTTTATATTATGTATTTAGAGCAAAAAATTTAGGTTTTATTAATGTATTAAATTCAGTAAACATACCCGAAAGATTTCACGACGTGTCTTCAGCATAATCTTGCTTTCCTGTTTGAGCTCGAGCAGAGAGAAGCGAAAAAAAGGTGCTTCTGATAACTCACTTATGCAGTAAATCACGCGTGTGCTCTGTCGAGCATGATGCCTCGAGGACATGTCTGCTCTACCTGTTGCTCAATTCCCCATCGACGGTAGCAAGTATCGCACGAAGAATTCGACGGCCTCTTCTTCTCTCCGCGCTTTCTCCCACCTATTGCAATGTCGAAGAATTCGCAAGCCGCTAAAGCGACTGCAGTGAACTCAGATTAGAAAGTAAAACAGTTTTCGTAGTCATCAAGAAACTGGCGAGATCGGTTAATCGTAATGTTACGAATGACCGTGTTGCGTTCGTTTTGTTGCAGGTGGACGATCGAGTCAGATCACCGGGAACATCACGATGCCTGACCGCTACTACCATGTCGCTTTCCATCTCGCCCTCTAGCCCCGAAGAACCTGTTACGCTGTAAGTAATATATATATGTACGTAACACAAATTTCAGAGCTGTCTGCTACGCGGTGCTTCAGATATTGTTATCAAGATGGGCGATATCAAACATCTCTGTGATATCTATATCTCTGCTAGGATAGCTCTGTTTTCCTGCTGTTTGAAGATAACAAGTTAGAATCGAAGAGACGCGCGTTGAAATAATATTTAATATGGATAAAATGAAATTTATCTTAAGCATTATCAAAATGCTTTGCGAAACAACATAATAATAATAACTTATTATTTCTATGATGCAATAAACCATGTCTAAATGCGCAATTCTTTCTTACTTAATTAAAATAAAATTGTATAATTTTCGACGTGAAAACATAATTCAAGGAAAAATGAAACAAATAAGCATAGTAACAAATGAAGATTTAAGATATCATGTTTCACTTGAAATCTTAAACACTCTATGTGCATAAAATATTTCTTGAAAGCTCCTAAAAAAGCACCTTGAAATTTATATAAAAAATTCTGAAAAAATTTCAAATATGATTTGCTATATGCATAATAAAGAATATGGTGATTCACTTCTGTATATTATCTAAGAAAATTAAAAGTCGCGGTAAATGTAGGGGTGAAACCGTAATCCTTGTAGTTTCCTTTTCGCGATCCAAAAAGCCACTCAGGCAAATTAGTCCTGCAATACAGCGATAGTGTTCTCGTATGGTGCTACACCGCCGCGGTTATCGGGCGTTTCTTCTCTCTTACTGTCGCTGGCTCGGCTTCGCAGAGCACCGATGGTAGGGGCCACGCAGAAAGACGTACGGGGAGAGAGAGGTGATATTTATGCCAGTTTTTTATTGCGCTTTAGCCCGAGAGAGCAGAATGGAAACAATATGTCACCCCGGTAGGGAAAGCAGGGTGGTAGCGAGATGGGAGAAGGAGGAGGCTGTGCGAACTTCTTGTAGGTGGCCCGACCGGCGGTACCTAACGTTAATACTAACGCCTCCGCCGTGCTAGCGCCCTCCGACCGACGTCATGATTTTAAATGAACAATCCCCGTTTCTCCCTTTTAGCCCGAAAACACGAGCGAGCGACGGGACTGCTGCCGCGCGTTTCGCGGTACCGCGTATTAAGCGATTTTTGAATTTGTTCGCATTGTACCTTTATACTCAATCGCGAATTATTTAGCGTAATTGATTGGCGCAGCGTACAAGTGAGAGTGAGTGTTTTTTCCATGAAAAAACTCACGTATGTATAAATATTTGTAAGCTTCAGGCAAAGTGAGTCTAAATAGATTGTCTCGTTTACACAACATGAAGACATTTTAGTTTCATATAATAGTTGAGAACATTTAAACAGCCATATAAAGATACCATATGCGTTAAAGTTTGATAATTGCGCTTGTTTGTACATAGATAATTTGAAAATTTTTTTTGGCGAAAGATAATTAGATGGCTCAGCTTTCCTCTGAACGAAATTTCACCACAACTTATATTTAAAAATACCGAATGCATACTGAAGACGTGCAAGTGCCCGATAATAGAGCAAGAAAATGAACTTATGCAGAGAGAAGAGATTTTGCGTGCATTTTCTCCAAGTAAATATAGTTCAAACTATATAAATAAATATCTCCGGTAATCTCGCGGCAAGACCGAAATATTCGAGGTCGGACAATTTCCGGCGGTTCTGCTTATCGTTCGGAAGTACGCTGAAAAAAAAAGGAAAAGGAGAAGAGAAACGAAAAAGGAAAGGAGGGAGGACTCGTTATTCGGGGTCTCAAGAGTCATCGGATAAGTGCATATCGATTTCTCCCTATTGGGGAGGGTCGGGCCGTCGGTAAGATCGAGGCGAATGGGAAAAAAGAAGGCGGTAAAAAGGGCAAAGGCTATAAGTAACGGACCGTCTGGTGGAAAGCGCTCGAGGGCGAACAGTGATTTAGAGAAATTAAAACTTTAATTCATGTTCGGGTTCATGGGGGGTTGTGTCCTCTACCCCCTGTCCTTTCTCCCTCCCTGCCCAACCGCTGCTCCACCCTGTGGCATTCTCTGTCCCCGTCGATCGACCGAAATCCCGCTCCGCGCGTAAATTGGCAAGCCCAACTAGTGCTCGTTTTGCTTTGCTATTCTCGCAGCTCTTCTGTATTTTCATATGAATACTAATCCCGTATTACATAAGCTTATATGCCACGGAGCAATATATTTATTAGGCAATTTGTGAGCATGAGATAGTTTATTTAAACAATTTACATTGCTCATAATTAATTATTGAAATAATTCCTCGACTGAAGTTGAATCATGACAAAAATTAGATTCTATGTTGGCATATTTAAATAACGCAATTGGCCGTCTAGAAAATATAAAAGAATGTTTTGAATAATGCAATAGAAACATTATTCAAATAATAGCTACTAGTTTATCAACTGCGAATCTGTAAAATTGGATGATGTATAACAAGAGGTCGAGCGAGCAAATGTTTCAGAATCGGTCATCCGTGTCTAGACGCGATTATTATCATTCTAATTTAAGTTGCACATATATTTTAGCATAATAACGTCAGACGGGTCTCTATGGCCGACAGTTACACAAGAGGCGAATAAAAATTCAATATTGCTGAATAAAGAAACGCTATGTATACTCTACCGCCTATATAATGTATATTCTTAAAGCATTTTCTCTCCGAACTGATATAAATTATCCATAAGTTCTCTTCTATAAATATTTTTCCGAAAATGTATCTGAGCCCATTACTAACTTCGTAATATCACTACGTAGTTAAAGAAAATCGTTACCATAAATGTGATTTATGAGAATCGCGTTTTCTTGAATTTTGTTATTACATTAATTTCAAGTAGACTATCTTTAATACAATTTTAATTAAAATCTTTCAATTAATTTTGTTTAATTAAATAATATTTAATCAAATTTCCAATAAAATGTTGACTTTAATTTTCATTGAAAAATGCGCGATGTTTAGTATCCTTTTACACTGTCGTTTGGTGTGTAATATTGTTACTTATAATCGTGAAGAAACCTAAAAAGCAACGAACTCGCAGACAAAAGCGTCGTGATAAATCTGCATTTCGGAAGACGTCCTTACAAACTTTTATGAGCCATGCAGGATACAGAATATGAGGAAAGGACGTACCCTTTATCTTCCTTTCCCTTGGTCTGCTGTCCCTCTCGTGGTTTCTCTCTTCGTCTATCCTTCTTCCGTACTCTTCTTCTCTCTCCCCGCCTCTGCGCATTGCGCTTTGGCTTTTAGGGCAACCTCCGCCTCCAATAAATTCCCATCACCAGCTTCCAGGTACGCCTTCGTCGAGTAAATCATACCGTAAGTGAATCCGAATTGAATGCAATGAGTAAATATGGCTCTCGTATAATGAAAGGCAACCACGAGTGTCTGGTAGAAGCCACGACAACCGATTTCCAACCCAAAAGAAACTTTATTTGCGCCATACTGTATTGCAATTGATTTAAATTTACTCTTAACATTTTACGTGTGCATTCCTTTACATCTTGCTGACACCACTTTTAAAGAAATTCAAGCTCTTTGCATCTCTATATCGACTATATTATTTTTCTTTATTGTGCGAAGCGAATATGGCCGATTTACGCGTGTTTTCGACGCGGTTTCTGCCCGCATGTATGCGTGAATGCGAGTCAAGGAGCAGCCAGTCGGTAGAAATGCATAAATACATGAGTCGCGGGGCAACGAGCGAAAAAGGGAGACAAGCTTGGCCCGCATATGTAGCGAGCGACTCGTACCTCGTAATAACGTGTGGATAGCGGCTCTCTCGTCGTGAAAATACGGTCTTTCAAAAGCCTGTGTTTTCCCCCCCGAAAACGAGCTCGCTGTCGAAAAAGAGCGAGACGACACATGAGAAATGACAATCTTATTCCACAACTTCCTGTCACTAACTTTGTCTCACTCAACGATTTTGTCTACGGTGCAACTTCCCTTCTTATCACACTGTAATGATTTTTTGTCACATACATTATTATTTTTAAAAATGTGTTTTATACTAGGTTTATGTTAAAACTTTTTCAAAATTGTAATTTAATTTGCAATTTGATATTATCTTGTAGTTGTGCATAATATTAAAGTATTAAAAAATTATAACGTATACCAGTCTCCCCTGCTGATGCTCAGTCTGCTATAACGTAATTGGCGGCGGCTTTGCATAGTTCAAGGATAACCATTAAATTTTTGTGAACGTGACTCTCCAGATTTTTCCTAATTCCATTGCGATCGACTCGATTAAAAGTCGAAGGGGATCGCGAGGAGGAGCGGGACGAAGCGATGACTGCGGCGCAAGAAGCGCAGAAACTGAATACAAGGGGATGACTCTGCAGGCATTAGAGAGGCGAGATTCGCATTCCCGCATTACTGTCACGCGAGTAATTACGCACCGTCGAAAGCAACGGTGCGGCGGGTGGAGGAGACGGGTGGAGGTGGATGCAGGGACGAAAGGAGCAGGAGGAGTTAGAAGGGTTGCTGTCGCTGCGCCACTGGCTTGGCGTCTCCCGCGTTGCGCGATTCGCAGCCAACGGGAGAAACCAGAGCTAATAAAAGCCCACAATTACCTCCGGTTCGAGCCATTTGTCTTGACGGGCGTCTCATGCCCGATATAATTCACCCTGGCAACAACACATTGTTGCCTAATGAGGTGTAAAACATTCCGAGATATCTGGCTGTCTCGGGCTGCGAGGGCGGTTTCCGTAGAGGCGATTCACGATATCGCGATAGCCTTTTCCCCGCCGAGCTTTGCCGCTCAGTCTGATTCTTTTCTGTTTT
The DNA here is from genome assembly GCA_003063805.1 of Aphaenogaster ashmeadi. NCBI lineage: Eukaryota > Metazoa > Arthropoda > Insecta > Hymenoptera > Formicidae > Aphaenogaster > Aphaenogaster ashmeadi. Next base: position 563,577 of record NJRQ01000080.1, read on the forward strand.
CGGAAGTCTTCATGGAATCTCAACGAAATTTTCCTGATCCGCGTATCGGCCTTTCTTTGAGAGTTACAGGCAAATTTTTAATAAATCTTAGATTACATTCACAAGAATGTGGGGGGGGGGGAGGAATCGACAGAATTTCTAGTGAAAATTTTTAACATTTCTTTTATATAGGATGTGCCAGACATGCGTGATGTTTTATTAGCCACACAAATTAGTTGAAATTGAAATTAATCTGACAAAAGTTCATCACGCGTATTGCAACTTTTTTATTTTCAAAATTAGACATCTGAGCATTTATGTTTCATATTCTTGTTAAAATATTAAATAATATTTCTTTTATTTAACTCTCGAGAGTTGATGTTTATTTAAAACCTTAATAATTCTGCTATAAAATAATTCCGTGTATTCATTAACGGCACCAAGACAATTCTTTATCTTTTTAGTTTAGTTTTTAATATTTACGACTTAAAACACGTCTCGTAAATTGAAGTATTCAATAAAATTGAGTTCGATGAACGTGCGAATTTCGTCGAATAGATAAATCGCAGACAATCTCGATTGCCAAGTCCCCCAGATTAATTTCTGCCATTCGGTTTCGTAAGTTACATCGAGATCCACCGATTCGAAGCGTGCTCCGCGTTCCTACTCCTTTTCATCTCGAAAAGTTCACAGGATTCAGCACAAATCATACAGTTTGCTCGGCAATGTTTGCTCGTTGCGCTGCGCTATATCCTTCCAAGGTTTTTCGCCGGCGCGGTATGGAAGAAACGTGCCCCGTCAATTCGATTTAGCCGAGGGATGTACTACGTGCCCTTTTCACTCATTCTCACCCCGTCCCTCGGCCATTCCCGCTCTCTTTTCTCTTTGTCTTTATTTCGCCGGAGCGGCAGTGATTTGCTGCGATAAAGCCGCATCGACAGGCGACGCACGTGTATCGCGTGTCGAAGGACACGCTCCTCCTTTCCCAGCACGGGCCCTCTCTCGGGCGCCCTCCGCACGGCAAAGCTGGTCGGAGGAGAGTTTATGATATATTTGTAATCATGTTACCCGATACGTGCCTTTCCGTTACAACTGCCTCTCGTAACAAACGGCCGTGAATCTTTCTTCGTGCGTGCATGCGCGTACTCGCTTCGTTAAAGAGCGAAATTAGCGTTTTTTGCATGTTCCTGCACATGCATGAAATCGCAAATTATTATATACGCGCGAGCAGCGACAAATTTTTATGCAAGAATTGTATAATATTTATATCTTTTATGCGGCATTCTTAACTACTACTTTATATTATTGTGTTTTTTTAGCATATTGTAATTGTTATAAATTCCTTGTTACATTAGAGACTTGCAATATGATAATCATAATTGAAAATAGGAAAATTTTTACCGTTTAAAAAATTTTTTTATTATTTTTAATTTTTATTGAATTATTACCGTTAAAAATTATTACGAAGTTAAATATTATAATTTTCACATTTACCTTGATCTTTTAATATTTCACTTCGAAATCAGAGTTGAAATCGTCAAATGTCGCGATAATGCTTGTAATCCATCTCATTTATTACGCAATTTTAACAATATAGAAAGCACTCGCGGGAAGAACGATGTTCGAATTCATTGGCGTGCATTGCTATACATATAATGTCGCGGAGCGAGCCGCGGCGGGAGGGTCCTTGAGTTTTAAGGGCCGTCATCAGTGCGAAGCTCGAGAAATTGCATCGTAATCCAAGAACGGCGTGAGGCGCACCGCTTTTCGGGGAGGCAATTCCAGCTACCCGTAACAATCTGGCGGCGGCGTCGGCGGAGGCATATTATTATGGCCATAGTCCCGGACAGTTTATTCCAGGTTCGTTTCCAGATTTACTGCCCTCCTCGTTTTGCAGTAAGAACTCGCGGCTCGCCAGCTTTAAAATCGAGGGCTGCTTTGAATCGCACGAATATTGCTCGCGCGAACTTTCCGTTAACATTTTACGGAAGAATTTAGAAATACTGGCTATAATACACATTTATACGATGGCGGTATAAAGCGGTGATGTAATATTGTATTCAAACCCTATAGTAATTAAATACATGTCCCTTTTTCGTACTCTCTCCCTCCCCTTCTCTCTCCTTCTGCACATTGCAAATAGAAATTGTAGGTATATTACAAATTAGAATATTTTTTTATTACCCAATCTATGTATTTGTTTTCATATCTTGTTAATTTCTTCATTTAGATGTTAAAATCATGTGTAATAAGCATTTCATGTATCTCTTTTTCATTTATTTGCTGCGATTGAACTGTTAAAAGAAACGACCCGGGAAAAAATTTTCATATATAAACATATATGAACATATATAATTATATATGAAATTTGTCCATACATGTTTTCCTTCTCTTGTATAATCTCTATTCGTACATATAAGAAAAATAATAATAAAAAGAATTTAAAAATAATTAAAAGGATAATTTCCGCAATGTTTTTTAAAAAGAAAAGTAAAGTTTGAGGTAATGAAAAAAAATTGCCCATATATGATTATATATGATTATATATGATTATATATGGACAATTTTTTCAACTTTACTTTTCTTTTTAAAAAACATTGCGGAAATTATCCTTTTAATTATTTTTAAATTCTTTTTATTATTATTTTTCTTATATATACGAATAGAGATTATACAAGAGAAGGAAAACATGTATGGACAAATTTCATATATAATTATATATGTTCATATATGTTTATATATGAAAATTTTTTCCCGGGGATACATGAACATTTCTTTTTTATTCATTGCATTTTTGTATATATTAACTTATATATAATTTATTGTAGAATAAAAGAAGCTATTGCAATCGTACTATGATCTACGGGGAAAAAAAGCACTCTTGAATATTTTTTGCCAGAAGTAAAAAGAATAATGTTTTGTAGTAAGTCATTAGATACATATGTTAAATTCATCAATGTGGATCTCCAAACCAACCCGAATAACGTTGTCTCATGTATAAGAAGCACGTATACACATACTGGTACTTGTCACTATGACATTATCGATCCGATGGCACGGTCGGACGTCGGTTGGTCCGAGCACAGTCGCTTCTTACCAGCCCCCTCGCTCCCTTTATCCCTTTCCCCGTATACCCGTCTTTGCCGCCCCTTTTGCAACCCTTTAAGGTCGCCTTTCCAGCGGATATCAGCATTAAACCCCTGGGAGACGTGATGTCCTTTTCAATTTCTCCGCCGCTTGTGAGATGAAGATAGCCGGGAATGCGAAGCTTCGAACGACTCCGAAGTTCGTGAACTCCATCATACTTCCGCATTTTCGCATATGATGGAAGATGGTGCATTTTTAATGTTAGCTATGCGATGCAGAAATTATCCGCTTGGATGCTCGATTTGAAAATTATTCGGATCCGTCGTGCGGACTAAACGTACACGTATCGGGCTAGCTATAATTTTCTTCAGAGGGGGCTAAACTCGAAAAGACGAAATTTTGTAAACAGAGAGACGTGAGAGGACGTCGTTTCGCAACGGCGCAGTCGCCGGCTTTCGTAACTGCGAAAATTTGCGGCCTCCCACCGCCAACGGGCTCGCTATAAATCAGTTGAAATTTGTTATGCGCGGCACGCAGATGGTTTTGTTATATGAAAATATGTGCCGCGCGGGGATGGTGTGTAAGTATCCCTCGGTAAAACACGTCCCTTATATCTCGCGCGTACCCTCGGTCCCGGTCGCCTCGCCCCGCTTCTTACACTCCCCCCCCTCCCTCCCCCAGACAGGCCCGAGGCGTCATGCTGTTCTGCGCTCTCTTTAATTACACCCCGAAACCGGGACGCGTGACGTATTGCCGTGTGGCGAAAAGGGACAAAAAAGCGACCTCCACTTCGAGCTAGAATCGCCGATCTGCAGCTCGGTCGTTAATCAACGCCTCGATCGGCGATACTTAATATTTCCAGAATATATTTCGCGCGTACAAATACGAATTGCCGAGAAATTTTAGCCGACCAGCCTCATTTTCTTAATCTTTAGTTTTTATGCATCTTCAACTGAAATAAATTTTTATAATATAATTTTTGTAACATTGTATCTTAAAACAATTTTAAACCTTATATTTTTACAGGTTAAAAATTTTAAAAACAATCTTGAATATTTTTCCAAAAGATTTATTCACTGACAATGAGACTTAAGTATATTGAGTTTTTTCTAAGAAGGTTATGCTCAAAATTTGTTAATTCGCTAAAATTTTAGGAGATGTATAACGTGAAGGATTTATTGGAAGAAAGTAAAGTCCAGCGATGGAGGGGCCACTTAAAGCGTTGGCCCGGTCAGCGTTAAATATTTGATCAGAATTCGATTGGTTTAAGACGTCAGCCGGTAAGCGAGGGTATGCTCATGGGACGGACGAAAAGAAAAAAATACGAAGGAAGGAGGAGAAAGCTCGACGAATGGACGGACAGTTAGTAGCTAGACGACGGAGAATTCCCTCGAGCTGAACGGCAAAATGATGTCCAACCAAACAACTCAGCTGTCCCGGTCACAGCATTCTTCTCTTACTAGTATACCAACCATCTGAATTCGCTTTAAAATCTTCTCTGTCTCTTTCACTCGATCTCGCTCCCTTTTTTTCTCCGCGCTATAGAAGGCAAATAATAATGGCATCTCGAAGCGGTCCAGAAATAAAGTCAACTCCGATGCTGTTAGCTTCAGACGAGATTTATAGAGATGACGCAACTAAGAGGGACACTACTTGCGTCGTTAATAAAAAGCACGTTATAAAACGCCTAGACTATCGCAATTTTATTCGATTATGTATCGTGGGGACAACATAGAAGAGCGATGGTCGTTAGAATATTGACTTTTAAATGAATTTAAATAGTTCTTGTCAATACAGTATTTCAATATTTTAGGCGCGAAATTTAACAGCGATAGGTCGTGTAACTTTTTTCAGTTATATAACAATTAAGCTTGCACTCATTGCCGTTTTCATGCGCGAGTCGTTAGCGGCAGCGAACGAGGGAAGCACAAAGGTCGAATCGCAAAATTCATGCGAATCCACGTGGTGCCAAGTGGGGTGCATTAGCCAAGTTCCCCATTATCCACGCGTGAGAGACCCCTAAATTATCCGGCGCTCGCCTAGCGCCGATCTCGCCCACCCTCGCACGTTGGCGAGAAAAAGACGTATGACTGCCTTTTCTCGAGAGCACCCTACCCCCCGACAGACTCCGGGGTGAACCTACCAACGTGATTTTCGCAATTGCAAAGAAACTCACTATGTATCAATATATTTACGAGCAGAATATTCAGATTGTCGTCATTTTTGTCGAGCTTTGTTTATTGCCCACGATTTGTATTCGCAATTTATTCTTTCGATTACGCCATTAATATAATAGATATTGAGGGACGCTATTATGCTTTCTGATTAAGTGCCGATCTGATTATGATTATGATTATCTGATTCACTGCATTATGATCCATCGCTTTATCTAATTGGGATTTAAGAAAAATATTAGAACTGATGAAGGAAACTGAAGACAGAGAGTCAAGAGAAATCAAATAGGGAAGAAGCACAGAAGGCGGATCGAGGACAAAGAGAAAAGAGAGAGAAGGAGAAGAAATTTATGTATGTATATCTACATGAATAGAATGAGCAAAATAGAAGGATGAGAGACTAAGACAACGGCAGAAAGTAACGAGAAATAGAGAAGGAAGGGAAGAGTCAGAAAGGGAGAAGACGAGAGACAGAATCCGAAGAACCGCCAGGAAGATAGAGAACGCAAGTTTGGGCTATCTCTCCGAGCACAGTTCCAAGGAGCTTCCTTTAGACTTTAGTGACGTGACGTCGCCTAATACCCTAATCCTTGCAATGGAAGCACCATCGTCTGCCTCGGGTCGTCGTGTTCTGTTTAACCATCTTCTTATGACCGCATTACGGTCAGAAATTGTTAATTAATTAACGAGTAAAGATTTTTTCAAATCACTTACATCTATCTCAACAAAAAGTCTAGTAAATTTTGTCCATGTATTGAACTATACGAACCACTTAGAAATTTAGGATTAAAAACTATGTCTAACACTACTTAATAACAATCAGTGTATAAATTAATGTATCTAAATGCTTACATTGCATTTTTTTAAATGCTTTTTTTACAAGTTTTCTCTTTAACTTATATAAATAAGCTCAAATTTTCGACTTGACTGACTTTATGATAAGTTTTAGACCGAAATATGGCAATGTGGCAGGAATTTCTGATATCGCCAAGCAAAGAAATTCTATACTATTCAATAGTTATAAGATTCAAGCCATTATAATGAGTAAAATAACTAACGAGCAAAAATTACAGCGTATTTAATACCTCAATACATTAAAGACGCTTGCAGCAACTTTCGACGGAGACTTCGACGGTATCGACGATGTTTTCTTTTGCGAGAATTTAAATTCAGCCATAACACATCTGCCGGGCTACTCAGCCGTACTAAAACTATGCCTGCTTTCTAATTATTCCCCACAAACCGTAAGGGATGACACGTAATTGATGGGTGGACCAGGGCGCATCGATCCCCAACTCGAAGGGATTCTCGCTCTTGCGTGATGTTCCCTCCTTTCCTCCTTGCTCATCCTTACCCAGTTCCACTATCGAAGGCCAGTTTCAAGAGAGCATTGGTCCGCAAAGAAAAGTGATAATGTCTTAAGCCGCCGGTGCGATTTAACTTCCGATTTTGGACGAGGGCACTCCCGCCGTCCTCCTACCGCGGTCCATAGCAAGAGTTCGTCGCTCTAAACTCCTGGCTACGTGGTCTGAGGAGGGTTTAAGGTTTAAGGGAAGCTCTCTCATTCCTTGGGATCCTAGGGAGCTCCGCTAAGCGCTGACGTTGATCCTGCTCTTCTTCTGCCTCCGCCACCTTCAGGAGCTCGGGTTTATCTAATTCCAGTTGTAGGTTCCTCCTATCGCTGTAAACCTTACGAGCGTACCAAAGAGCGAACGTTGTGCAGTTAAAGGCCTAAAGTCTTACAAGTCATCAGAAAGATGGATAATTCGCTAGTTTGAAATAATTTGTAATTGTTAAGATATTTTGTTGATGTTTTCTTAAATATCAAATTCGGCTGGACTTAGTTGTAACAAGATGACCAATATATTAATAAAGCTTATTATTAGCTATATAATTCATAGTTTAAGAATTTTTCAATCTATCAAATTTTTTCAAATTTCTATCAAACAAATAACTATAAATGTTCTATTTATAATGCATAAATGTATGAGTACTGTTTAGCGAGGGATTTAATGCGTGCGCACTAATACTAATTTATGTATTCAAAATTATGTACACTGTATTTTATCACAACATTGTATCCATAATGACTTTCGAGGTCTGCTCAAGTACCGTCTTACACTTATCGCTTATCAGAAAATCTATGAAGAGAAAATTACAAATTTACTATAAGCAAAATTACTTCTATTCAGACCGACAGAGATTTCACTTTTCCTTTGAAAATTTAGCTACGCAAATAAAGAACTGTTGCGAGTTGTGAAGGGAGCAGATCCGCGAGATCGCTGGCCGGGACCAATGTTGCTCGGATTCCTAAGGCGGCAAAGAGAACCAGGTAGCACGTACATACAGTGGCGCGTCAGCCCGAGGGATGGCGAAGGGGTAGTAGTATATATATCTATATATACATATATATATATATATATGTATGTATATATAAACGCGAGTGGATATAAGCGGGAGAGGTGTACGAAGCACGTACCTCAACACACTGAGAAACAGAGAGAGTCCTAGGTGTGCACCCAGGAACCGTGTCCCCTTCTACGATAACCGAGGCGGGGGTTGAGGTGAGCAAGGGGGATGTGCAGAAGGGCTGGGAATCGTGCTCCAGCCGAGCTCAAGGGGGTGGACAGTGCGCAGAACCCGCCCCCACCTTTCGCGACGAAGCAGAAGCCGTCGACTGCCCGCGCAAGTCTTCATCCCCTCCGCGGGCGACGGAAGATCGCCACCCCCGAACGAACTTAAACATAGCACAGTAGCTCGCGAGCACCCCGTCTGAAAGGGCCCATCGCGTACACGAGCCGGATTTGTGTTATCTATATATATGTATATGTATACATATATATACATACGTATATATAGTTATATATATATATATATATCGGCGGTTTGTCAAGCGCGCGTGTCCTCATTGTGTGCGTGCGCGCGTGCGTGTCACGCAGTGCTTGTCTAAATATCTCGAGTCCGTCGCAAGAACGAAGCAAGATAGAGTGTGCCCCGCTAGAAAAAAAATAATACGAAAAGAAACAAGCGATTATTCATCAGGACAGAGAGAAAGAGAGAATGAGGAAGGGAGAAATACAGACGCATCTCAGCTGCATAGAATGATTCTTTGGACTCGTGGCCACACACCCGACAATCTTCGGCGGATGTCAGGTGAACTCTCTTGAAAGACAGTCCGTTAGACTTTGAACGCGCTGTTAAGTAGATGACGAAGGGAGAAAGAAAAGTGACCTGTGGCAGGCGCTGGGGATCCTTCTCTAACGAAAGAGCGGTGCGGATCCTGAGCGAGATGGATTACCTTTCTCGTTAGATTGCGCCGCCCTCAAAATTGACGATTTTGCACTCGTGTACCGAACGCACCCTTGCGTCTCTTGCGCCCGCATGGCAGAGCAGACTTGCTGATCCTCTGGAATTTTTGTGTTCCAGGGTGGAACTGACCAGCGTGCCGGGCGGACAGAATGCGATGGCTCATCTCAAAAAGCGGAAGCTGGAAGCAGAGTCGGTCACACAGAATCCTAAACAAATGCAGCAGCCGTCGCAACAGTCGCAGCAGCAATTGTTGATCGGCAAGAAGGGTCTGCAGACGAGCGCGCCGCAAGAGATGGAGATGACTGACGCCGCCACGAAGCGGAGGAGGAAAAGCGTTCGTGATGATGACGTGCGAAAGACGATCGATGTCGTTGATCCTAACAAAAACATACCGTTGCCCCAGAAGAAGCGCGCGTTTACATCAAGTAACTCGGGTAGTCCTGCCAGGAAATCAAGCAAGCACAGCGAAGAACCCGAAGACGATGAGACTCTCATAAGAGAAACGGAAGCCGCTTTGAAGAGTTTGTCAGGCAGCTGGCCGGGACCTAGAGGATCTTTATATCAAAGAGGCAATTCGGACGAGGATAGATACGAGTCTAACTTCGAGAATCTTTTCGAGGAAAAGAAAGAAAATCCTAAAATGTCGCCCTCATCGATATCAACGTCTTCGAATGCGAGTAACGACACTGGTTGTTCGCTGAAGGACGTAATAACTCTTCGCGGACAACAGGATCGATTGAGTAAGATGCAACAGCAGAATAAGCAGGATTCGAAGCAACAACAGCACCCGACCAAAATTAAGAAAGACCTGGACAATCTGCTGAAGATAGAGAACGAATGCGCGAACATTCAGTCTCAAGTTAACAACGTTAATCAGAACGAACCGCCGAAAATTAGAGCGATTTCCGTTCGCTCGTTGTCAAGCAAAGAGAGAAACGAGAGGAACGTGGTGAGCGCACACATTGACTCTCAGGGAAGGCAATCGGACAAATATTCCAGATACGATCCGCCGGATTTCAACGAATTAGTCGATGATTCGTCCAACGAGCTAGAAATTGACATGTCAGATCCGGCCGCTGACAAGGACGAGGGCGATCGGGAGAGATCGAATGATCGGGAACGGGATCGGACATGCAAAAACGGTCAATCACCCCAAAATATTGGCAGGCAACAGCAGCACCAATCACTTTACACGAACTATCAAAGACAATATAACGATACCAACATGAAAGTCTCATCCACGGGGTCTTCGTCATCTTCATCGCCGCCAGCGAATTCTCCGTTCTCGGCAACGTCTGCCTTCAGGCCGCCTAACACGGACCACTCGAAAGCATCGTGCCGCAGTTCTTCGTCGGTCCCAGTAGCCTCTTCGACGATTCCGCCGATTGGTCCATATCCAGCTGCCGCTACATTCGTGGGATATCCGACGCCGGGACCGACGATGCCAACGCCTCAGCCTGTATCCGGCATCTCGCCAACGTCCGAGGATAAGCACTCGTCTACAGTGTCACTGTTGCAGCTGAAATCCTCGAAGGAGGAGAGTCATCATGTGACAACCCATGACGTAGCCACCAATTCTGTGTCTCCCAGCAAGAGTCCTACCCGCGGTCCACCTTCCGTCACGAGTCCCGATTCCTCGAAACAATACACGATCCTTCAGCCCGCGGGGGTGGGCTCCAGAGCGGCCAGTGCAATTCAGGATATCGCGAGGGAAGGGGTGGTGAGTGTCGCCGCTGTGAGCAGTTGCACTGCGAACAACGGCAGTGCGAACAACGTCAACACCGCGAACGCAAACGGCAACGGGGTGGTCGGGAGTAAAACTACCAACGGGAACAACGGCGCTAATGACAGCAGCAGTACTGCGAATCCTGCCGGGAATCCTAATGCAAACAGCATCGCCAGTATAACCATTACGACCGTGTCGACGACCACTACTACGTCTAGTCCGACAGTTGCTGCTGATGTGCCTTCAGCGAACGGCCAGCAGGACAATGTCATGAAAATGCCAGAGAGACCCGGCACCTTCGATAGTAGCAGGCCGGGAATGTCTATGTCTCCGTCCAGTCTCGGCAGAGGTGAGGATTTCTTGTCTGTCACACTATGAAACGCTATATACCTTTTTATTTTAATTGATACAAATGAAACTAATACTGTTCTGGCTAATTCATCATGATGGAATTATTTGCAGACATTCTTTCGAATTATAAATCTGAAAAATAAAAGAAAATTTCGAATTATAAAATAAAAATAAATTAATAAGTTGCGAAATTTAATAAATCGCGAAATGTACTATACAAACTAATATTATTATTGATATTGACGCGATTATTTTTCAGTCGGATAAAATATAACATTGTGCTCTCGAAAACATCGCTGTTCAAGTTGATACTGATGTTAGATCAACGCAATCATTCATAGTTACTTAATTTTTGGCTTTCTAAAATACTGTACTATGTTTCCGAAACAATAAATATTCGATTATTTCGCGATTGATTCTAATGTGGACAATTGAAGTTTGCCAAATTATAAAAGGTCTCGCTACGATGATACACATTTTTCTTTGCATTTCGATTAATATAATGTTAATATGCGCCAGAGATCTTGTAGAGAAAATATACAGATTACGTATGCAGAAAGGAAATAAATACAAATATAATGCAGTTTCGTCCAAGATTAAGATGTACTGCACTTTAAACAGCTTTCATAAGATTAATGATGTTTTTAAATTTCCGCGGAATTTGCGCGCATAAAAATTTGAACTGTTTAAATTACAGATAGAGATAGTAATCGTAAGTTGTGGTAGGGTTGCTGCTCGTGTGTTATATGTTACGAGAGGGGACAAAAGGCATTTTCGACTCTCTTGGTTACGCTGTTCCTCGCCCGCTCTCTCTTTCTCTCTCGCTTTCTCTTTCGCTTTCTCTGTCTTGCTCTCTATGAAGTTAGGGGAGTTAGGGCAGCGCAGAAAATCAATAATTACGAAGCGAGGGGTGATGACTCAAATGCTGAAATCAAGGTCTCTTCGAGCAAAATTATTCTCTGTATCCTATGATACAGCCATTCCATACTTGTTCTCATCATTTCTCTTCTACTCGTTTCTTTATTATATTATTTGTTGTGCGTCTCCCCGATTACGATAAAACGTTTTGGATTTGAACTATATTCTAAATTAGCAGAACTAGAGAATACCTACTTTGCAAAGTAATAGCGCTTCAACTGCACTTAAATGCCTTCAATCGTCAGTGAACGGTCAATGAAATTGATTTGATCCGGTGATTAGACGCGACAAGTGTAATACATAAAAGAAGGGTTTCTTTCTTCTGAGAAAACTCAAAGAGTCAAACCTCGCGTGTCACATTGTAGATTCGCCATGGTGTGACAGGTGGAGGCTCGAGTGCATTCCAGGGTCTTAGGGCAGCGAAGACACGACGTGTCTAGTCGGGGAAATTTGGGGTTGATACCACGTCATACGTATAAGCCGCAGCTGTCAGCGGCTGGAAACGTGACTAGCATCCCAGCCGCTCCAAGCCACCTTATTACCACCCTGCGCCTGGCTGCCTGTCCTCATTATCCCCTTAACGTTTTCTCCGGCCGGTGGCTGCGAAGATGATCGTTTTCAAGAATTCAATCTCTCGCGTTTCATTTCACGTCTCTGTCGCGCGACGAACGCACAAAGAATTAATTAGATAAATAATCGCGATAATTTGCACAAACAGAAAATGCAAGTAATCTTTAAGGTCTCTTAATGCTTATATAGGCATTGGGTAACTAAAATAGTTTGCTCGTTGTGAAATTTCAGATAAAACTACACGACATGATAAATGGGCTCGATTAAGCTCGCACTTATCAGCGTGACGGCGATACAGCCATACCGGAGTCGGTCAAGTTGGGGTTTTAATCGAAAATCTATCTCCCTTTCTCTCATTTTCTCTCTGTTTTTCACTCTGCGTTTACCTCTTTCTCTCTCGCTGTCGAGAGTTGCTCTTGATCTCTTCGATTTAGCGTGACGATCGCGTGCGCTGTTTTTTTTATTCGCCGCACGCTCACATGCAGGCGCGTATAAGGGCGTGTTGACACGCCATAAAACCACTATCGGGAAATCCGTCGGCCGCAAAAACCACCCTTTCCGCGTCGAGAAAGACCGGCCGCGCGCGCGCGACGGGGTCGAGTCGGCTAATAAAAAAATAAACTGCCCTGTAACTCAATTTTACGCTGCCTTTGCGACCGCACGCATAAAAAGGACCTTTACTCGCGCGCAAGGGCTCTACCCTCCCTTTAAGGGCGCCGCGCGCCTCCGTGTGTAAATACCTACTTTGTGATTGTTCCTCGCGCTGTTCTCTTTTTTTAGAACATCCGATCTTTTCCTTATCCAGCGTGTCCAGCATGCGATTTAGCGCGGGGAAGTGTCGGGGGACTATTATACGCATCAGGTATCCTGTACCGTGCAGTTTTATATCGGCTCTACCGGATATTCCTATATAAAACCACTTACAATCTCGTGCGATTGGATTTACATGTTATACTGAACTGTCGTCATTATGTTGCGAAATCGGTATTTACTCTTGCCGTTATAATTGAAGTTTATTTCAAAACACGTTACGCTATTCTGTCAAGAACTCAATGTCATGTCAAGATAACGTTGAAGAAGCAAGAAACAGCATCGTATAGTCGCGTGCACTAATGGCATCCGGTACATCTGCAAGGACATCTCATGACACGCGACGCGCCGATTCTTTTCGTTCTTTGAGAACATAAAGAAGTTGTACCAGGCAATTAACTATGTAAACGAAAAGATAAATTTTTAAGTATCGAATTATTAGAAATTAAATATGCAGGCGCTCTCTCGAATACTGTTAAAGCTGTTCGTATATCGTGCGTAGTAAAATAAAGCTTAATGACGTTAATTGTATCTCTTCGTATTTCTTTCTTTCTGGCAAAGTAATAATTGATCATCAGTGAAGATAAAGTAGATACCGAAAATACGAAAATTTCAAGTAAATAACGCGTAAGTAAATGCAATTTATAACCTAGAGTATGAAATGTAGGCATTATTATCAACGTGCACTTCCGTTCTGGAGTTAATTGGCTCGCGTGAATATTCATCCATTACACGTGAATACTCAATTGCGCTGATTAACGACTTTTGACGGCGAATTAATAATTAGCGACTGGCGGGCGCTCAATTCTCCCCGATTATCTTGACGACGACGACGATGATTTTTCGCGGCGCCGAACGAAAGTCTCGGCGCGTGTCGCGCAAGCTGGACGAATAAAACAATCCCGGTGTTTATATACACGTCTACCCCTTCCGCGGACCCTCACGTGAAATGGCTACAAAATAACACAATTACAACGCGACCACGGGCTCACCCTCGGTGACCGGCGCTCGTCCTCGTTCTCACCCCTTGTGATCCCGCTCTTTTCTCTCTTCCCTCCGATTCTCGTTGCTCCATTACAGCACCGTTGCAGGGAAAAAGAAACGAAAAGAGAGGGTTCTGCGATAGAGGGAAGAGGAGGATAAGATCTAAGGGGAGATAAAGAGAGAGGAGATGGTGAGAAAGAGTGAGAGAAAATGTAGGAGAAAGGTAGGAACGAAAGCACAGGTCTGACCGACTCGTTACAAGTCTATTCAGACATCCGGAAAGAACAGCGCGTGCCGGTATTCATTTTGTTGACCGGAACCATTATCTGCCCCTTCGCTCGTTTTCTCTCTCTCTCTCTCTCGCTCTCGCTCTCTCACTTTTTCCTTTCAACCCCGAGTTTAGCCACCGACGTGGCCGCTTTAAAACCTTACGGCTAATTTATTAATCCTACCAGGGCAACCGCTCGCCCTCAGTTATCCGGTAAACCTTTTTTTACCCGGCGCTAATTAAAAACCAGGAAGCTTCTGCGATCCTTCCTCGAAATAAAAATAATACCGATTTTCTCTATCGTGAATTTAGTAAGATTCACGCGTTAGTTTGATGTCCGTTGTACTTAGGTGTATTTCACTACTAGGTTTATTTTTACTCGAAAGACAATCGAGCATTCTTTGACTTTAATCTCTGGCAAACTCTGATTTCGAAACAAAATTAATCCGCGGAGTTTCTTCTCGAGGAATTACGCGAGGCTTCGAACAATCCCGACGACGCGTGCCGTCGTTCAACTTCGGAACTCGGAGAGCGTCGTGGTCCGCAAATAAAGCATGCCGCTAATGACGTCACGTATCGTAATCCAATTTATGGGGAGGTGGGCGGATGTGCCGCCCGCCTTAAGAAAAAGTCGAACACCTAAGTAGGGATCGACTTTTCTTTCTCCATCCATCCCGTCGGTTCTCGCTCTCCTGAAACGCGAAATGACGACCTGATGAAGTTTCTCGTCGTCACGGTAGCACTCGATTGGCGAGCCCCGACGTAGTTGGCTAAGGGATCAGGCCCGGTGGAGGATTAGTACACGACAAAGTTTATAAAAGTGCGCTCACTTCAGAAGACCCCCTCAACTAACCTAAAGCTGGCCTCCCCTTAAGAGGCTCCTCCGGAGTCTTTCCAAATCCTCTAACACGCGTGATAAACCTACCTACGTTCCGTCGCAGCCACGATGTACCTGTGTTGATGTCCGGCACACAAATGATATTTCATATAATATGAGATCTCTGCTTTATGAATCGTTAGGAAAATTTAAATTTAAATTTAGAAATCTATATTTACAGTCATGAATTGTTATGAAAGAATATTGTTACAAAAAGATATTTATTTCTTTTGCTACGCATTGTATTGTAATTATTATTATTACATTATATAATTATTATTAGCTTTCGATCTGACGTAGCATATTTATAAAAAAATTAGAAATACTTGATATAAAACGTGTTATGAGAGCTTCATAAAAATTATTATAAGCTTAATGATTATGAGCAAATGGATGTCCCTTATGAAAGCTTAGACCTATAGCATGTGAATGGAACACTCTGATATAGCCGATCACGCTGTCTGATTCTAAGGATTGGGTAGGAACCTTTAGTTACATTTATCGTTCACGATTGAAATAAAGAGAACCTTGCCGAAGGGTCTCATATTAACCGATTGGTACTTCTCGGCTACCTGCAGTGCACTAGAAACCCGTAATTGTCTGGTCACGCGAGGTCGCCCCGCGGATACGAACGCGATCATACGTGACGTGCTATACCCACCATTATGTTAGAACTAGCGCACGACAGATGGTACAATTGGTCGTTTGGGCATGCCCGTCTGGCACCGGTCATACTTTCGTGTCGCAAGAACAGAGAGGACTTAAAAAAGTTTCGAAAAAATTTAGAAATTACCGACGCGAATTATCAACTAATGCAGATCTCTAATGGCAAGGATTGTATGTCTTCAAATAAGACCCGACGAAAAGCACCGTGTCGTGCGTGTCTGCGATAACTCACTCACATATTCGCAATTCGCGAACAAAAATCTACGAACTGTTATTAAGAGTGCAGCTTTTCTCACTCGGTCAAATAATACTGACGATAAGTAACGAATGATACAGAAAATAATGCATAGATAGGAGAAACGAAATATCACATGGCGAAACTTTTTCCCGATTGCTGCAAGTTTCGTTCTGTCACGTGGAATGAGGTATCTATCTGTTCTTTGTTTCGCGGACAGTTGTAGGCCGGCCACATACCCCGTGCTAATCCCGAAGGCTTAGTCACGGGACAGAGAAATCCCAGAGGCTATTCACAAATGCGTAACTCGTGCGACGAGATCCAGGCTGACCACACGCGAGGCCATTTCCACCCTTCTGGACCGTTCCTTTCAACTTTCACTTGGGGCCTCTCGCCACAGGATTGGGGAAACTCATCCTGAAAAATGCTACTAAATAGCATACACGCCCGGCGAAGTTATACAAAAACTTTTTGGAATCTTTTTCTGAAATATATCTCTAAAATCTATTGTAGACAGAGAGATTAAGAGCATAATATATTGTTTATAAATCGTTATTTTATAAGATGTAAAAAATCCTACACAAGCAACATGTCTATTTTGAATATATAATATATTCAAAACGTGTATTTATCTTCTTTGCTTTATATTTATTTTATAATCAATAATTGTAAAAAATTGAAACGTAATTAGGTTAGTATAAAAGTGCAAAAGTTTTTAGAATTCATAGACCTGTTAATCATGAGTTTCTCTGTATTATACATAGCAAATTTTGGCAAAAGAGAGAGAAAGAGAGAGAGAGAGAACTTTTTTAAATGTGTGAATTATTTATTTTAAAGATTACCAAGCAGACTGATGAAAACGATTTATTTTCAATAATATTGCGTTTGTCTTTACAAAATAATTATCTAATCCATTTTAATACAAATAATTCCGAATAAGAGACAAAATTCTTACAAATAAGATTTTGATATGAAATAGACATGTGTCTATCGCCACACTTGCTCGCAGAGTCTTTCGCCTTGGCTGTTCAACGTTCTCTGTGAAGGATAACGTAATATATTGGCAAACGGAGTAAGCTATATTCTGGTTCGATGTGCAGAATGAAACTACGCGACGATGTCGGACACGTCGGCTGTCAGCCATTCAATAGTTAATTTCCATTCAACTGCTCGCAACGTCGCTGGCAGTACCATACGAGCATACCGAAATACCATATTATTTTTCATATACTTTCCAGTATTCGTACATTTTTGCTACATATTTTCAAAATTATAATGCAGTAGTTAATTAGTATCTCTTTAGTTATCTATGTTGTTAATTATAAATTATTTTAATTTGCGAAAGAATATTGTACAAAAGGTATTGTTCCTTTACACAATACAATCCTTGTTGCTTAGGAAAGACCGTCTCATAAATACAATACGCTGGCGTAAAGTGCTCGTTATCGAAAACGAAGTTTAGACTCCGCAAAGTCTTCACGTTAAATTACGGTAATGTCTCCGTTTAAAGTATTGGACTCGTACGCGCATTCGGGCGACGGGGCGAAAGTGAATTGCGTGCGATATTTTCGCGTCAATTGGCCGCAAGTGCAAGATTATGAAACCAAATGCAATAACAACGCATTAATGCGTATTAAGCCGGCGCCGTATTCCGGTCGACACGTTCCTGCCGCGAACAACACTCGTCGACAGTGTAAATATCCAATTTATTCAGAATTACAGCCCGCTTGTGTCGGGATCATCAATTTTGATGCAGAAATAACGCTTTTCAGAGACAGCCGCACGCTCGGTGTCATCGTAGCGCATATAATTAATACCAGAATGCAATGAGCTGAGATACATTTTCCTTATAATATTCTCAGCTTCTTAACATTTGACTTAGGATTTATTTTAGCAACTATATGTAGTGTTCGAATAACATTCCTTTATCTTTTTTGTGAACCTATAGAATATGTTGTTTAGAAATCTTACGACTATAAACTATAATAAAATGATAAATAAATTGTGCAACTTTAATTCTTTTTAAGGAGACAATATCTGAACAATGCAGCTCATATACTTATATGTTGTAAATTTAATTGGCTTATGCCTAGATCGGAGTGAGCCTCACGTAAAGCTTATCCGTTAAGCTCGACTAAAAACTAGAATACATCGTATCTCATGAATATCTGAAACGGCACTTAATAGACTAACATCTGGCTCTGCGTGGCGGTTTGATTTGTTACAGAGGGCAACAAGTGCCCGACCCCAGGCTGCACGGGGCAGGGTCACGTGACCGGACTCTACTCTCACCACCGCAGGTAAGCAATTATCGGTAATTAACCTGCGCTCCGCACTCAGCCACGGCCGATTACACACCTACGCGGTTTTACATGGAGAATCGAGCGGAGCGTTATACAGAAACGGGCATCAATAAGCCAATTCGCGATCTGCACATCGAATCCTGTGTACTGAAACAATAAATGTGCGCACGTCGAGTAGCCAAAAAAAGAAAAAGAAATAAAGAATAAAAGAAATATGTTCGATTTAAATGCGTGCTGCGCATATAATTCTTAAAGTCGTAATATCTAAAACTTTAAATCCTGTTAATCTTAAATATTGTTAAGCAGTTTCTATGCTTACAGCCTTTCTGGATGTCCACAGAAGGATAAGTTAACTCCAGAGAGTAAGTACTCCTATTAAACTAATTACTTCTTATTGTAGCTATATAGTGCATCTTCTTTTTGCGAGAGTGTCTTTTTCTCTTAACGAAGCGAGGAAGTGGAGAGTGAATCATCGTTGCGGATTATCTAAGAGAAGTCTCACGATTAGACAATCTTATTAATGTAAAGAAGTAACAATTCTTAAATTCGTTTCGGTATTTTCAAATGTAATCATATTCTAATAAATACCTACATCTTCCAAATATCATATTTTTCAAATATTTGCTTTTGGGTGGCAATTGAAATATTCTGTCTCTAATTTGGTTCGCTTTCTCTCCGAAACCATTTTCGATCAGCCTCGTCATCCACAAAAGGCCATTGTTCTCCGCGGCTCTTCCTCGCCTCATTAAACGCAACAAAAAATGTATCTTCGATACACGAGGTCAAATTAGAAAGAGAAAATGGATATTTTTCAGCGATGAGCGCGGTGCACGCGTCGCGTATATGCGTGTGTGCGTGTGCGTGTGCGTGTATATCTGTCTGTTGTATTCTTTGCGCTTTTCGTTTGCGGGGTAGAGAGCTTTATTTATTGCGTTATTTTCTGTTTTTCTTTTATTTACCGTTCTGTTCGTAGTTCATTATATAGTAGAGAATTATATCACCACACTCTCGAACTTGGTTGATACTGGTCGTGCCTATGAACCCTCTGGAGAACTCGAGACACGGGCGGCGCGACGGGCCCGGCGTATGCGCACATGCCGGACACCTCACACACGGAGGACACTTGTGCGATTGAGTATAATTACGCAAAGAATTATACGGATGATCGATGTCCAGCTTCCTATCGACGTATACGAGCTTTCGCAACGACGGATCCTACCCCCCTCACCCTAAATGACAAATCGACCCGCCGCGCACGGAACGCGGCGTAGCCGACTGCGTGCAGCGCAGATGTGCATACAATTGCATAATTTTTATTTCCATTTATGACAAGCTCGCTCGCTCTCCCCGATCCCTTCGCCGAGAACGCAGGATCTTCCAAGGTATCTCATTGTCAGACTCGAGCGTTTGCGTTTGTTCTCTCGCTCGCTCGCTCGTTCGCCGGCAAACGTCGTTCTCGTCGACGTAGCACACTACCTCACACAGATTGCAAGTTGTTGTGTTATAATTTTCTATCGATTAATTGATTGTCTTTACTTGTGTTTCTCTCTACCCGCTCGGTATACTTGATTGTACTTGTTACACATTAATTTGCGTTTCACACGTGGTGTGACGCCGTGTACTCCACCTTTTGTCCATTCTCCGATCGTTTTACCGTTTTTCGTTCCCTTTCTGTTACAAACGTGTATCAAACGTGTAGATTCCTTTTTCTTTCTACTATTCGGCTCCGTTTCGCGAATGCCAGGAACGACATACCCGTCGCGTTCAGGGCTGATTCTGTCCCTTTCTCGTTCCTTCTCGGGAATACGCGGTGTCCAACGCGGATAATTATACTCAATGCATAAAGACAGGTCGCCTTAACGACACCTTACCACACCTGCCGCGTGCGTGTGCGCCGCGTCTCTGTAATTGTGTGTACGTAACGCGCGTGTGTACGAACGTGCCGAGAACGTGTGTCTGTAACCACGCCACGTGTCTCTGGGTTCTCGCAGTTCTGGCGATGCATGAGACCATATTGAAATGCCCGACGCCTGGTTGCAACGGCCGCGGTCA
>NJRQ01000080.1:588885-626058 GCA_003063805.1 Aphaenogaster ashmeadi
TACACCCCTTACCCAACTGCAGGTTACAACTGTGGTGGAACTTACCCGAGTGGCCCAGTGACTTCCGGTTATCAGATTCCAGCGGGTTACACCCCGGCACCATGCTACAGCATGCCACCCCCGCAACACACGGTTGGACCCCTCGATAAACCATCCGGCAAAGATGACAGGTAGGATATATTTCTTTTATCCCTTTTGAGTGAAATATCGCGATTATGAGTAACAATCTGGTTTAAAGCAAACTTTTATTTTCGTACTGTAAATATGAGTCTCTGCTCGTCGGTGAAATAGGAATCGTTATTTTAAACTAAATATTCGAGAGAATAAAAATTTATTTGAAGATACTTTCTACTCAATAGGCTTCGATTAAGAATACCGCATTAAGTCTGTCATAAGATCGACCGATATTCTCATCGCGTATTTGGCACTTCGTGCATCTTTCTAGCTAGAAAATTATTCTTCCATTAGATGGTATTCAACATACTATTTTAATGAAACTTAAAACCAGATAGTCATTTGTGATAGTAGATACGCGATGAGAATCCAAATCGTGATTTAGCGTGAGGTAGCATTATTAGAGAATACGTCCACACGTCGTGCAGGCGAGCATCGCGAGTTCTCGCCTTGATACTTACTTGCCTTGCGGAAAGGATCGCACGAATCCTTCACGCGATAGATTCGTGGCCGAAGCTTGAAAAGACGTGGAGACGGTGGCGGCGGCGACGGCGGCAGCGGCGGCGGCTAACATCAGCGACGGAGGGCGAGAGGAAAAGGGGGCAAAACTCGCGCATACCCACCTCCATTTTGTTAATTAAAGTAATTACTCTTCGTACCGAAAGTGCCAACCTTATTCTAATTGACGTGAAGCTCGGCGGTATGGAGAAGGCGCGGTTGGGCGTATAAGAAGAGAATGAGGATGAGGCTCGAGTGGAAGGCGCGCGTGCGGGGCAAAGGGGTTGAGAGGGTGCGGAGGCGAGGCAGGATAAGGTTAAAATGGGGAGGTGGGGTATAATCAGTTGCCACCGCACTGGATTATGGGCCGAGACCCGGCGTCGTCCCCCTCCCGCCGTGGGTTACAAACTCGGAACACACCTCCTCGGCTACCTTGAGGCAAAGCTGCCTTTCGTCCCTTTTGTAATTTTACTACTATCCAAAATTCGATGTGCCGCGTTCCATGAATCTCACGAATGTCTCCACGAAAGTGCGAGAACTATGAATCTCCATTCTATCGGGAGTCCGTGATCGTGACAGTATTGGCGATATACAATACTTGCATTTATGTGAAGATGTAATCGTGAACGTATTATTGTGTACAATTATTACAAGAAAGATAAATATCAGCAGATCTTGTCCTATCCAACGCAAGAAAATTTAAAATAACACGATAAAGTATAAAATTTAAAAGTTCAAATATCAAAGAGAGAAAATAAATTATCAACTTTTAATTGTCAGTAAAACATATCTCATTTTTAATTTTTTTTTTTAAAGATTGGAAAGATTTAATAATCGTAATCTTACTCTCAAAATTATAGTCTTAATTTGGCGGACTATAGTCTTAATTTATCTCATTATATTGAACTCTTTGTAATATGTTTATTAAATGTTTAATTAATGATAACAGCGAACACATTTAGTAAAAAAATATTATATCCTTTTTATTATACAAACTTTAAGAAGTTTATGAAAAGAAGATTATGTTCAGCAATTTATAACCTCTCCACGATATTAATCTTTCCACGTTTTTCCTTCCCCTCGTTAGTTGCATCTTTATTGAATCGCTATAACGTAGAACGCGTACGATCAGTTGAAACCTCGGTAAAACCAATTTATATCCGAACTTCAACTTTATTAGTGGTAGTAGGCAATATAACTACCATCTTTTGTCTTAACTATATTACTAGTCTTCTCTCAGAAACGTTTATTGGTACGTTCCAATGCGGATCAATCACCTAAACCTATGAAAATACATAAAGGATCTTACAAATTGCGAGAAAAAGGTCTTGATTTTTTCCGAGATAATTTATTTTAAACATTTGTTCAAGTTTTAAAATTCTCAAAGACACCAAAAATTAAGAAAGATTAAATTTTTTGAAAAATCCGTTTCATCATGATCATTTTATTTGCTTGCCAGAAATCATGCACCATAATATTTGAAGTATATGGAAATATGTACAAGTGATATATTGTAAATATATATAATTTGCATTGTTAAATAATATGTTAATATATAAAAAATTTTCAAAAATCACGACACAATTCGCATAACTTGATATAAGACAGAGTTCAAGACAGAGTAGCGAGAGTAGCCAAGACTGTAAAAATGCGAAGGTGGATAGATAGTCCGACGGCGTACCGGACTTGAATTGCACTCAAGTCGGCATCCGTCGGTTCTCGGTTGCTCGGCAATATCGCGGCCACTCAAGGGCCATCGAGGTTTCCGAGACTTTCTCATTGCCGACGACGGCTTGCCTATCTACGAAGCTACGATGAGATCGGAAGCAAGAGCGAGACGCTCACCCTCTGATTCTCTGGCCGGCGCATATGTTCCTTCGGTCCGCTTCTCTGTCTCCTCCTTCGCCTGCTCCCTTTTTCCCGCTTTTCGACGTTTTTTCATATCATGCTATCACGTCGCACATTGCTCTTCCACTCGCGCTTCAGAGAAAAGTTACGAAACGCAATATAACTTTGCGCCGCCCTATAACTATAAACTATATACACTCGCATTCGCGTCTAGGAAGGCGACTTACGATTGTCGCTTATGTTGGATGTGTATTAAATTACGTTAGACAATCTGCTCGAGTACTTTTTACAAACAAAAGCCATATGATTTTTACGAGCTACACTCTAAATTGACAGCAAAAAAAGAAGCGAATAATTTGGGCGAAACTACCGTTTAGGCTCCTGCGACTCGAACAGCGACAATTAGAGAGCTATTGATAATCCCATAATCAACCTAGCTAGGGATTCTCGATTTGACGGTTAATATTATTCGGTGCAGTATGAGTGTGAGGAGGTACTCGTTGAATTTCGCACCTCGGCCTGCCCCTCGTGGTCGCGATGGCAAGGAGCTGATACAGTGCCCCACGTCGTCCTGTGATGGCATGGGTCATGTCTCAGGGAACTACGCTACCCACAGAAGGCAAGGCAGCATCGACATTTACACCAAGCCTTTGACGTGAACGTTCGATTATGTATATATCGATATGGCGATGCAGTACGCACGCAAGCACGCTACATACATACATATATACATACACTTAAGGAGGCATGATCGAAAAATCAAAATGCTTCAATCTGTTTAAAAATTATATAGAATATTATATGACATTAAAATTTCAAACCGACTGACCGTATAGTTTCTAAGAAAATAAGTTATAGTTTTATTAAATTTATATATGTATAGATATATATTTTATATCTTAGTTGGACATAATATTTTCAACTTATAATATCAAAAGATTCATTTCTATTTTGGCTATAATTGTTGTATAGCTTTTTTTGATTGAAAACGTGAGAATAAAAAGTATTGTGTGATGTATCTGTCATAAGATACCTTGCATAAAACTCTAACTTTAACTTTTATTTTCTTAGAAATTATACGGTCAATCTGTTTGAAATTTTAATGTGACATTAATTTTGCTTCCAAATAACATTCTATATAATTTTTAAACAGATTGAAGCATTTTGATTTTTCGATTACACTTCCTTAAATTTGTGCTGCTCCTCTTTGATCCCTAAATGAAGCCTAAATAGATACTTTCATTCAAAGACAATAGATGACAATATATCCTGAAATATATACCACACACACACACACACACACATACACACATGCAAACAACAAACAATTGTGTAAATTGCGAATTACATTTACATGGATGGTTCTTGCATCGATGCATATTGATGGTCCGTGGCGTAGTTGCTTTTTAAATGTGTTGCGATACGAAACATACGTCTAGAAACCCTATTTTTTCCTAGTTGAGCGGTTGAGTTGCACATTTGGTCAATATTATGTTGCCATATATATTTATATATGACATACGTGTGAATATCCAGTGATACTATAGCTACCTTGCATAAGTATATATATGTATATACGGTATATAGTCTTTATTTTTCGTTACACGATTTACTTCTCTCTCTCTCTCTCTCTCTCTCTCTCTCTCTCTCTCTCTCTCTCTCTCTCTCTCCTTTCTTCTTTGTTTCATATACTCCACGTACCTATCTACGTTAAATTATACGATACCAAAGGTGTGTAGATGAGCCTCGTAATTGAATGAACTTTCTTTCTTTTTTTTCCTCGCTGTTTTTACCCGACCCCTACGAAAAGGGATGGCAAAATCAAAGTTCGGCGTTGCGGAGGGATTGGCATTGCACAAGATTTACCCGCTTTCGATCGCGAGACTCATTCGCTTTCGTACGCATACGTAGTGATTAATTTACTGACTACCCGTCCGTTGAAAGCCGCTTTCGCCAGCCTCGAGTGGGCAGCTTCGTAGCGAACTGTTGTCGATGACCATGTCATAGCAGAACCGTAACGATCAAGGAAACCCACGAAGCGGTGAAGATATCGCTTCGCGATGCACCTCATGT
This sequence comes from Aphaenogaster ashmeadi, assembly GCA_003063805.1. Lineage (NCBI taxonomy): Eukaryota > Metazoa > Arthropoda > Insecta > Hymenoptera > Formicidae > Aphaenogaster > Aphaenogaster ashmeadi. The sequence continues at coordinate 593,479 of NJRQ01000080.1, forward strand.
GCAAAGTCAAATTGGCAATTGGCGAGTTTCATTGGGGTCAGGTGTGAGTGTGCTCCCCGCTCTTCCTTTCGATGTTTTTAGAGTAAGACCGATCCCGGATCAACGCGAGTACGAAGCGCGATTGATCTTACGAGCGACACCTCATAAGTGATCCAACTGGAACACGGCGTTGCCATTTGCATGCTACCAAATACGATCCGTTGTCCGCCCGCATCGATCACAATCCGCACGACATTTGAGGGTGTCCCTGGAGCGTAAGACTCGGGCTACGATCGTTGGCGTGCACGATCGGTGCTCGAGCAAGAGATGCGAGTCTTAGGTCTCCCTTCCCCTCAATGTCTTCGTTCGAACTGGACGCAAGGCAAGTCGTCCGAAACTAAATCGTAATGAAGCCAGTGCCGATACGCTGCACTGATCTCGGTGAGCCAACGTCTCTTGCCGCTCTTCGATGAAATACATATACATTTAGATCTTAGCGGCGATTGATAATTAATAGCAATACGTTAACTTCGGTGGCGCGTTGTGTCACCCGTTGTGCGACACGTAGACGATTTCGATCGTTTCAGCGAACGAGATGTTCGGATACTCATCGAGATCTAATTTTCGAAACGTTGATTGTCCTTTAAGTCGAGTAGCCTTAGATCATGTGAGTACTCACGACATCGTGGCAACGTCGCGTAAATTGCATGCGATGTGTTGCTGAAGCGATGGTTGGACGTTTCTGAGGTGTGCGTTCGTGTGACGGAAGCCATGAAGATTACCGCGTTGCGCAATTTTACCAGATAATAACATCGTAGTGACAAATTTTTTATTCGAAATTTTTCAAATTTCTGATAACCTCTTGTGTCTCCTCAGAACACGCAGCGCGCGGTCTTCATGGCGTTTTCGCAACGCGTCAAAATAGAAGAGAGTCTTCTTTCCTTTTGCAGCCTTTCCGGGTGCCCACGAGCTGACCGCTCGCAAATCCAGGCGCATTCCCAAGAGCTCAAATGTCCTACGCCAGGATGCGACGGTTCTGGACACGTCACGGGAAATTACTCGTCGCACAGAAGTTTGTCCGGCTGTCCACGGGCCAACAAGCCAAAGAGTAAACCTCGAGATGGTCAAGATTCTGAGCCCCTGAGGTCAGTCGGCGCAAATATTATTAATTGCGCTCTTTATTCTGACTGCACTTTTTGTTCACACGATTAACACGGCAGCGTTTCCCAGTCTTTATTCATTAAAATGCGTTAATTATAGAGAACATTCCCAACCAGTCGTGTTTAACTTTACAACAATTAATTTTTAAGCAATACCAATTGGACCGCACTAACGAAAAGAAATGAAATTTGCGAAAAAAGATTAATTATGCAAGGTGTATTCAGAGTTTAGGCGTAACATATATAGTATTATTGCAAATGTAGCCTGCTTATTTGATTCGACAAACCAAAAATGAAATTCTAGAAAAAGAACTATTTTGACTTGCACAATTCTGTTTTTCTAACTATTCAATCTGTATCCACTGTTAAAAAGTAGCGAATGTAAATCATTATGATACGCGAGGGTAGGAAGTTTGAAAAGAGCGGGGAGGCTATCGCGAATTCGGTAGGATTTGGTTTCACGACGCGATTACATCTCGCAAGTTCCGCAATTTGAGGGTGCGGCGGTAATCGCGATCTCAATTTGCGTTTTCGTCGCGTTCGCACGTTGCACGTAGCAGCTAACGCAGGTATCTTCTCGACCGCATTGCACGTACCGCGAGGCTGCCGGATGAGACCCGAGAAAGGGGAAATCCCGTTCCCCCCCGTAACCGCATCCTAACTCCCTTTGCCCGAGTTACACCCCGCGCAAAAGCGAAGACGCTGACTAATAACTGGCGGTTTCCGCTCGTTTCACGCTCGCTCTGTGCGGATGGATTATGTGGTGTTGGTGACGGTGGTGTTGGCATTTTGGACTACAGATGTCCAATCCCGGGTTGCGACGGGTCTGGCCATGCCACCGGCAAATTCTTGTCGCACCGCAGGTAAGGCTCATAGGAACTTTCATGCAACGTGGATCTTGCTTTAGAACAACCGTATGCTGTTTTCTTTTCTTTTTTCCACATATATAAATATATAATTATTCTATTTATCAAATTGCAATGATTAAATGTTTTTAGTAACATTAGCTTCTATATACAGATCGCAAGACTAACCGTTGAAGTTCTGAGTAACTTGTTAAAACTGTTGATACATTCGCAGCGATTTCTGTAGTTTGATAATAAATTGGGTTATTCAATAATTACGCATAGCTTAAGTATAAAATACTATCTTAAACTGCTGTAATTACATTATTTATTTATTAAATAAGAATTTAATTTTGATGACACAACGAATCTTAACAATGTTTGCGACTATAGTCGCCGAGACCGATGACGGTTTGACTATCTACTCGTTCGTAATCTTTATGTATATATCCTTGTTTCCTTATTGCAGTGCATCTGGATGCCCAATCGCAAACAGGAATAAGATGCGGGTGCTGGAGTCCGGCGGTACGGTTGAGCAGCACAAGGCGGCTGTGGCTGCTGCGACAGCCATGAAGTTCGAGGGTGTCAATTGCCCCACGCCTGGATGCGACGGACTCGGTCACATAAACGGCTCCTTCCACAGCCATAGATCCTTGTCGGGCTGCCCGATAGCCAGCCACGCTGTGAAGAAACCGAAACCGGAGGACAATATGAGCATGTACAGCAGAGGAATCACCGGTGAGGATCGAGTTGCCACTGATGTCGCCTCCGGCTGTCAATACTTAACGATCGAAGAATAATATTGTCAGAATTACGCTGAGCGTGAGACCAATCGTTACAAAGAAGAATAACGATCGAATTTTGTTCAAAGAATAGTAAAACTCTCCTCGCGCGCAACTGCCAAAATTGAGACCGCGAGATGCGTTTTTCTATTAAAACGCGCGGTAGAAAGAGAGAGATAGATAGAAAGAGATAGAGAGAGAGAGAGAGAGAGAGAGAGAGAGAGAGGAAATGTTACGAAGTAGATAAGCAGTTTAAGTTCGCTCTCTGTTCTTTTCTATGCTTGCGCATCGTGCTCATTCGGGATTTATCATCAACACAACTCTTATTTCTTTTACTTCAAAATCTGTACAAGGAAAGTTGTAACGTAACATCGCTTTTCATAGATTGATCGACGCCCGGACGAGCGCAATGCTAAAACATACGGAATTATGTACCTTCCTTTGTAAACTTGTGCATATCAAACCTTGTACTTGATCCCGTGCTATGCCATACTCTGCTCTTCACGCAATGATGTGCTGTCATACCAATAAGAATAACCTCTTTCCCTATCCTTCCGTTTTTCTCTTGACCATCAAAGAGTTCGTTTTCTTTCGTTTCTCCTCTTTTTAAATATTTCTTTTCCCGTTTCGACCCCTTTCTTTTTCTCAGTAATAAATGTTCCAGGTTTGCGAACAATTATCGCAATTGATTAGATACGAAACGGTGAAAGGATGCTTATAAAAGAGAAAAAAAGAAGAAACCGAAGCAACAGAATCAAATATGATGGCGTTAATTTACATCTCATTTTTTTTTCCTCCCTTTCGATTCGGTCCCGCGCAGGAACCTCTTCCTTCGTTATGTACAAGACAGAAATGTAAAATCGAAAAAAAACAACCGTATGTCTTAATGATGGAAAATAATATATTCTGATTTATTCTGGGATCAGCTCCTTTCATGTTGAGCTTGGAGCACGGTTACTTTTGAAGGTAAGGGACTGACGTATTCGCCACTTGTTTCCTATGTGTTTTCGATGTTACATTACAGAATCTCCACACACCAGTATTTTTACTTTTACGTGACGACGTCCGAGTGTTGGCAATATTTGTGAAACGTACCTTTGGCACAGTAAACAATCGTAAAGCTTCTTTTCGCTCATTCACGCGCAATGAAATGTCGCGCCGCGTATCGACGCCAGCACTCGGTGTCCTCCGTCTTTTTTTTTCTTCTATCTGGTATGATGGCACCTCACGCTAATTACCCCGAAACACCCCAGACATTGTCCCGATCATACCATTTCCACGGCACTCCTGTCAGGTTCGTGCGTCTCTTAGTCGGAGCACACGCTTGATCGAATGAGCCTCAAAGTGTCTCTCGCTTTTCTGCCGAGATGCGTTTATCACTTTGGCACGAACCGTACGCAGAAGAAACCGTACCGTCCTATTAACTCGAGACAAGCTACAATGCAGTGACTTGGGACGAGCGAAGTGAGAGGAAAAGAACGATAATACAGTAGCGTCACTGAAAATCATTTTATTCAAATCTGCATAGTTGCGTTGACGTTTCACAAACCGCTTCGCCTAAGTCGCTGCCTGAACCGATCCTTGATTAAGTAAATTTTAAATGCTCGCTACATTTCCACCTATATCGCGTAAAAGTCCCGTAAATCCCTGTTCAAATTTTTCGATCTAACGCTTATCGATAATTGTGAATGAAAAAGAAAAGAAAAGAAAAGAAAAGAAAAAAAGTAAGATACGCCAGAACGCTTGTATTTAAAATTGTACATAAAATTCGTACGAACTTCCGTCGGACGTGGGAACTCGAGTCGTGGCGGTTTCCAGTAGTTTTCCCATAGCATTTGTTACGTATCACATATTAGGGTCGTATTTCGCATTGAGACGAAAGGGCGTACGAATCGTGCACGCTTGTATGCGAGTGAAAACGACTCTCTGGAAAAATCGGGAAATTATACCATATATCTCTCTTTCGGCCGTATAACGGGTAGTCGATCAAACTGGACCGTGTCTGTCCTGTCTTCAGGGTTGGAAGCCGGTGGTCCGGCTCACGGGGGTGCGGTAGGCACGGGTCAGGGTAACTCGAGCGGTAGCGGGACCGCCGGTGTCCAGAGCGAGGATCTCTACACACTGGAGGCTGAAATCACCGAGCTCCAGAGAGAGAACGCCCGGGTCGAGTCGCAGGTCTTGCGCTTGCGCTCGGATATCACCGCCATGGAGAATCAGCTCAAGCACGGAGAAAAGGTCAGTATTTGCTCAGTCGGTAGTATACCGTATGCTGAATAAATAAATAACAAACAATTCTGTACGGAAAAATAATGACATTGCCGATTTTAGATAGATAGATAGAGCTTGGTGCTCGTCAGCTAATCGCCTTATCGCAACAGCGCTATTGGATTTTGAAAATTAAATTTTGAAAACTAAATTACTAAATTTTAAATCCCTCGTCAGAATAATTGCATTGTTGTTTATTAATTAAACGATCTTTTTCCTCGACATTATTATTTTCTAAAATCTATTAGCCAAAATGACATATTGCAGTAACTATTTGTCTATTAACCGTATGTTGGTATTATATAAGTAAAGTAACCGGTGGTTGATTAGTCCATTTCACACGATTAAAATCGCACATTAAAAAAGAACATTCCCGCAAGTATTTCACTTTAAATTTAGCTAGAATAATTTATCTAAGTAAGCATTTTTGTTGTAGTTAAATTATTAATCTTAATCTTGCGTAAATGAGTATGATCGCCGCCAAATAACTTTTGCAGACGCTATCTTGCGCGCCAACATTGACGAAAGCACCCTATCATTTCTTTTTGCAGGAAACCACAACGATATCTCAGCGCAACAATAATCTGACCGAGTACTATCAGTCACTGCGCGACAACATGATCACTCTGCTGGAGCAAGTGCGAATACCGAACGCCCCGGGCGGACCGCAGGAGAAAATAGGCCACGAGAACTTCGACAGTTACCTGACGAAGTTGCAGACTCTGTGCACCGCCGACGGCTACTGCGCCGACGAGAGCAACCGGCCAATTTACGAGACGGTGAAGACCGCTCTGCAGGACTTCACGGTCCTGCCGACACCCATCTGAGACCATCCTTAAAGATCGACGATCGGGTACTGAGCGTCGCTCTCGGGACTCGCGCGACCAAGCGATTCGGCGTATTCGTGACGCGGATCGCAATCGTTCCACTCTCGTCCACCGAACACGAGTGAACGGAACGGTGCGCGGGAGAACGGTGCCCAGTTCCCATATAAACGTACACGCAGACACGTATCAAATCGACACGAGCACGCATGAGAGGGAACTGCGTCGATCGTGACTGAGCTCCGCGGATCGGCCTATCGGCCTGGGAGAAACCCGACTTCGTGACGCGTGTGACTCATCCGGATGTTGTGGTGAATCCGGCCGTACGTCACACGTACCTACATACGTACATCGCTCGCGTGAATTTCGGACTGCGTCACTTGGCGACGTCAACTTAGCGATCACGTGCGATCGTCGGGTGACGACGTCGGTGAAAGTCGTCGTGGCCGGTCGAGCATGCCGACCGGCCCATAGGCTGCTTAGGAAACGCTATAACGGCATCTAACCGGTATGACGGCTCCATCAGAGCGCACATCCGAACTAAGCTAAACGGACTATTATTCGTTACGGGGCGACGTTGCCCCCGTAGCGATATATCTTTTGTACATAATGATGTCTGCGTCAAGTATCACGATCAACGGCGGCCGCTATCGCCGCATATGTACATATACACACAACGGGAGAAATTGCGTTTATATATTATTCGACAGGTTGATGGTTAAGTCGCTCTAAGTCGTGTAAAAATGATTAATTTAGCTGTATATCGAATTTTTGCCATACTTAACGCTGTGTAACTGTTATTACCGTTTAAGCGAGGTCAGCGCGCGACTTACGAGGACCAGCGTGTCCACCAATGACGCTTCTCTGCTGAAAACCCAAAGGCTACTTATAAACCAATTTATCGGCTAACTATTTACCAGCTAGTCACTATTATTATTATTATGATTATGATTATTATTATTATTATTACTATTACTATTATTACTACTGTAACTGTACAACCAGCCAGATCGTTTTAGCGACTAATTCAATCGTCATTATTGCTACCATTACTCTTACTACTGTCGATAAAATATAGTCACGAAGTATACCAACGTATTTATATAATATTATCGAGTCTATAAGAAAGAAAAGTGCGATGCGTTGTCCATAGGCTGTACATAGTCACAGAGATATACAATTATTATAAGGACAAGAATCGCTGGCGATGATGAGCTGCGATTTCGATGGGACGACGAAAGAAAATGAAGAAAAGAGAAGGAGAGGAAAGAAATGCTCACGAGGTCATGCATGGCCTCTTCCATCAACAACTGTCAATCATAAGTCCGATGCTCTGTCGAATTTATGCTTGTTCGAGGCAAGTGATCAAGTCTCGATCGTTTCATCAAGGACACAAGGAAGGATCGAGCTTTGCGTTCCTTCATGACACGACGCGACCAATTCGGTCGGAGGATATTCGTTCGTATGTGCAATAATTTCAGAATGCATCGCATTCTCTCCCCTGTATATTCGCGATCACTTACGACCGCGTCGTGAGACACGTGTACATTTGCATCGGCGCGGTTATTATTGTTTCGTTGATCTATTTGTATTCCCATTTATATTATATGTTTTTTTTTCCTGCTGGAACGAGGAATGCGGGGAAGCTACAAGAATTTGTAAATATCAAAAGTCCGACTCTGAATCGTAAGAGTCGTCGCTTCTCGTTGGAGCTGTGTATGAGTGTTATTATTACTATAGGACATGTCAGAAATTTCCGTTTTCGCTGGTTGGCTTTGACATCTACGTGTAAGTCAATCGATCGACATAGATGCAAGAGACTTTTATTAGCAGTATACCGCCCGAAAACAAAATGAAAATATATAACTTGACTATGGATTCATTAAAATAAATACAGATATAATTAAAAGGAAATATTTGTTAATGGGACGCTTATAGATTACTTTATCGTATTTATTATAATCGACATTATACTGCCGAGAAAAATATCTCAATATATCATATTTTAGAAGGTTCAATATTTAATTTTAGCATTCTTATTTTCTCTCTTTAAATTATTATCACACACGGACTGATAACGTCAAGATTATAAAATTCAAAGATATGGATCATTGTAAATTAGCAGACATGTCGATCGGATAATCAGTGATTTTGCCGATATAAAGCTACATTATGTTAAAATTATATTATGTTCGCTACAAGTATATGTAACAGATAATGTATATAAAGAGAAGGAAAAATTAATTGTTTGTCTGAGATGCTGATGAGATGGGAGAAGCCGCGTGCAGAAGAAGTAAATATACTTTAACCAACCACCGTGTAGTGAGAGTAATAACAAATTACAGATAGCGATAGTCGACCGACAATTACGAATAATCTCGACGTTATAATTATTCTTGTCACTATCATTGCCATTATAATTACGGTTATCATTGTCACTGTCGTCGAACAATTTTTTTATTTCAAATTAGCGCAATTGGCATGTAAAAAGAAGGAGACGAGAATGAGCGGAAAGACAGGTAACCAACAATCAACTAGTCACTACATTTTGACTTTGCAACGGAACTTATCTTCAGCTCAGTTGCGTTACGATTAATATATTCTGCGATATTCATTATTAGTATCGTCATTATCATCTACTAGTCTTTATTATTATTGTTATTATTACTATTATTATTGCTATATCAGTATTATTTTTATTATTATTATTGCTACCAACTTATTATCACTATTATCGTTACGTTTTCGTCACTATTGCGATTTTGATTGTTGCCGTTAATAAAAATCTACAGGTATATAAGTTCAATAACATGCTTTAAGTAAGTATAAATGTTACTCCGATTGAATAAAGGGTATTTATCGATGAATACTAATTATTTCTCCTTCCACATCGTATTTGTACGAAATATGCTTTTAATGCTTATTCTTAATATTCATTTGATAAAAGAGATAAGATGTTTTATTATTTGCGTGATAGAAAAAAGGAAAGCTAACATAAGTAATTTAAAACGGCAATGGCTCTATCAAGGCTTTATAAATATATATTTTTACATTGATATCACAAACTGTATGCAAGATAATAAATAATATGTAATCTTCTACACGATATGATATTTAGCAGGAGACAATGGTAAAAGGAGGACATAAGAGAACAATAGCGAGAAACTTGTCGTAGAAAAATCTCATATTTTGTATTTGCACTTTCGATATAAAAAAGTCTTATTTTACAAGCATCGCCATTGCATTCGACAGTGTTGCTTCATAATATCTATATGTATATATGTATAACAGTATATATCACAATAAAATGGACGTGCGAATGGCTTTCGCATGAGTGTGCTGTGCGCGCGCGCGTGTGCGTATTTAAAGAGACAGACACTGAGATGATATGGCAGAAGATCATTCTTCAGTAAATTATGCGCAACTGAGCTCGCAACGCGAGCTAAATGCTCTATTACTGTGATTCCTCTCCGGATCATCGTGGGACGCGATCCCGACATTGTCCCAGAGTGAGAAAATCTATTGCGAGCATTTCCCATCGCATATAAAAAGTCACGTGACTTAATGATGAATAGTTGAGCTGCTTATTTCGAAAATGACGTGAATCAAATATTGGAACACGACGAATTTTAAATATATATTATACGGGGATTATATATTATTACGGGGATAAATCGATACGATTTACGCATTCTAGCGTGATCCTTTCAATTTTTTCCACGTCACTTCCTAAATAACGCGCGATCATAATGAGACAAATTAAAAATGCATATTCTAAAATACACGTGTTTGCTCCGTCAATCAACTTTAAGAGACCACCGTTTCTGCAGATCGGCATCAATCAGGCGCGACTCGAATTGTTAAATTAAATGAACGATCGACCGCCGACCGCGAGCTGAACGAAACATCTGACTGTCAAAAGTACTTCATTCTCGCGGTTACAGAACGGCCGAGCAATAGCGCAGTTGATAGAAATCGTGGTCACTATGACATAATTCATCGCAGATGGATTCTCATTGAGACGATCATCGGATTACATTAAAAATGAAAAAGTACGATATGTATAAACCTGTTTGCAGTCGTGCATTGTGTGTCAGTACGTCGTTACGTATCACCTTTGTGTATTTTTGTTTTCTCAGATACGCGCGATTCCATCAGAAATCCATCCGACTTTCAACAAATGTAAAAAACGAGGCGGAATTGTGATATAATTCGACAGTAGCCGCAAATCTTTAGGCCGCGTTGAATAAACTCGAATATCGCTGTAATCAAAACTGACTCCGTTCAACAATTTCCTGTTTCTTTCTGGATCATAGCAGGAGTTACGTAGTTACAAAGGAAGAGTTAATCGTTCTAAGCGTTAAACGATGTCGGTGCCAACGGTTCGCAGTGTCTAATAAAAATTAACAGATAATAATCTAAGCAGTCGATATCTAAGACGTCGCGAAGAGATCCTCTTTCGATTCTTGCTCGTGGAAATGTTGAGCGATCTTTGAATGGTTTAACTTCCTCTCCCCCACATTTTGCGCAGCTATACGTATACGTTCACGCATCTCGTAATGACGAGAGCAAACAACAGAATTGTCGTACGATCGTATTATTCGCTGTCCACCGACGTGATCGCTCTTCGCAATTGACAACGGTGTACGTCGATTCTCCAATCCACGTCGCAGACCTGCGTTATTCATTGGTGTCTATTTTCAGCACTATAATCTCACCTAGAACAGAAAAAGACTCGTTCGAAAAATTGCCCCTTCTTATATTAGGATTTAGAAACATTTTGCCCCGCATTTAATTAATGATTTTACTATTATAATTAAAATCAAGTATAATCAGTCGTGGTCACAAAATGAAAATTAATAATTAAATTAAATAGATTCCTATATTTTGAAACAAAGGTAATCAATTTTATTCCATAATTTAAAAGAAAGAACGTATTTTAAATAATCATATCTCGGCTTACACAAAGAAAATTTTATATTAAAAATTACTATGTATGGCAATAGCCGTGGACCATTGCTGGAATTATAAAAATTTTTACTATATTTTCCATAGAAAAACATAGTAAAAAGAGTGAGAACAAGTCCATAGGCAAATGGCCCTATTTTTTTCGCATTCGATTTTGGTCACAAAGTAGGTACCAAACGAAAGGTCTCGTCAAGCTGATTACAGATATGTCAGTCTCAGAGTGTATCTATTTAACGTTCCAGAGATATCGGGCTCCAAAGGTTCCAGTGTCGAAAAATGGCGTTATGAATTCTTTTGACCGAACCTATTGGTTAGATTGTAGAATATAAAAGAGCCCCAGCGATTCAATACCATTCTGAACATGTCAGTGACAGAAAAAATGTCTTTTTGTACTTGGTTTTGGAATTTTTGGAGCCCGATATCTCTGGAACGGTAAATAGGTACACTCTGAGACTAACATATCTGTAATCAGCTTGACGAGACCTTTCGTTTGGTACCTACTCAAGTAGAACAGAAAGTCATGATGACGTCAAAATGATGGTAAAATGACGCCTTTGTCATCATTTTGAAGTCATGGTGACGTCAAAATGATGTCAAAGGCGTCATTTTAGCATCATTTTGACGTCATCATGACTTTCCTGTTCTACTTGGGTACTTTGTGACCAAAATCGAATGCGAAAAAAATGGGGCCGATCTTGTTCTCACTCTTTTTATAATTCCATGTAACTAAGCGGCTCATGTAAAGATACACGAGTCGATTTGTTTATCGTGTTTCTTGATAAAGATACGTATTGCGAGATCATTGGTTATCTATATTTCAATAGATGCAGTGCTCAGGGATTTATCTCGTATTCTTACCTCGCGTATGGCGGTGGCGGTGTTAGCGTTGGAGAAACGATGCTAATGGTCGTCGGGATAACTTGTCCTGAGGATAACGGCGGCGTGCTGCCATTGTTCAACCTGATTAATTGACTAGGATTTAGCTTGATAGCATCATCGTAGCTCGGTGGTGCATCCGTCACCGCCTCGTAATCCGGCGGCTTCTGCCTCGACACGCCAGGCGGTTCCTCGATGGAAATCACGTGGATCGGGTCATCGATCTTTAAAAAGAGGCGATCGGTTGAGTTAACTTCATCATAGAAATCGATTGCACAACTTTGCGAGATTGTATAGTTTCATTGCTTATCTTCGCGCGTTTGAATGTTTCTTAACTTCAAGAATTTATGGATGTCAGTTATTTAATTTCGATCGCTTGCTGCTTGATTTTTTAAGAAGATTCATTACGTTTTACTAATAGCTCTCTGAAATTACTTTGAGGATCGCTACTTCGAGGTTCAATAAAATTGCCTTCTTTCAATTTAAGGACTTCAGCATGCGATGATATAATTTCTATAATACTTTGCACTGCAAAGTATAGCAGTATAACTTTGGAAATTTTATAGAGTAACTGGGATGTGGAAGTTAAGTAGGCGTTGTTACCACGTTTTTAGAATTCACAATATAGCTTTGAAGTTTCAAAGGAGTATTTAACTTCAAAACTTCTTGGGATTACTTAACTTCATTTTATGATTCGTGAAGCCCTATGCACAACTTCGACGTTCAATTCAAATTCCTCAATGATAACGAATGTGCGTTTGCGGGGAAGAATACGTTGCACAGTTAATCATTATAGAAATACATCGTCGCCGGGTTCTATTTAAAGTATCCAGATCGTGACGTGCCGGTTTCGCAGTTCCCGCGATACTCTACGTGCCGCGTTATAAGGATATTCACCCGGAAGTGCACATCGCGCTATATTCGTCGTAGGTCGTCTATAGATATCTACGTACCTAGCTCTCTCGGTATTCTTTGGAAACATTGTGGCCGGTTGAATGTAAGTCGCGAAAGGGCGCATGCAGATACATATAGGGTGACGTACGAGACGCGAGCGCGCGCGCAGTCGACCAGAATAGCCGTGGCTATTTGCGGTGATAAAAAAAGCTTCGCTGGAAAATTGCATAATGAGCCTAAGTGGAAACGGTGAGGTGAACGGCTGTGACCCCGGGGTGCCGTCTGTCGTGGTTGCGAGAAATTCTTTCCTGCTAAAACGCGCTCGATTATCGCTGATCAGCAGGCGCGAACGTGACCTCGAAGATTCGAAGAAACAACATTCCATGTTGTTTATATTTGATCGAACATATCAGACATGAAAATGACGTCCCTTGCTAATGCTATATGTCGCTTCGGTATACACACACACATTTAGTCGAGTCACCATAATTGGGTCGCGAGAGAATAATACGATGTTAGATGATAATTAGATGATAAGTGAGATCATTGCAGCATCTCTGTCACGTAAAAGGCTTAATGAACAAAATTAATTTTCATTGTAAATATTTATCTATTAATTAATTTTGACTCTCAATTGAACCGCATCGAGCAATTGATAAAAGTTGATAACTTCCGAATTTATGCGAAGAATTCTCAAATGCATTTGATGTCACTGGCCGTTGAAAGATTAAAAAATTATGCACAGATTGCAATGTCACATCTATCGTGCACGAGTCTTTCGATAGTTAAATTATTTTAAAAATTTCTCAAGTGCCATACGCACTGACTTCCTTCTTGAGAAGCAATGTCGCGATAAGTCATTATCTTAAAGGTTATCGATCTTCCACGAAAAAATTAATTAAGCATTGATTTAAATGGACTTCTGAGAATCGAGTGACAGTTGCGTTTCTCGATTTGGGGAACACCCAGCTTTGTAAGAATAGATAGAGAATTGCAGCGGACAAAGTCAAAACAATATATATATATATATATATATATATATATATATATATACATAATTTGATGTGTCATGCGTTCCTTAACAATGCGAATGAGAAGTAAACGTAGGATTTAATTTGAAGTTGCGTAACTGATAGTGAGAAGACGACGAATACTTCTCGTGGAGATGTCATATCGCTTTGATATCAAATTTATTTTAGTTTATTGATTTAAGAATTTTAAACAGTTGTATAAGGTAACAGTAAATATGTGCCCAAGGATAAGTGATGATAAATATAGCTCGGTAGATGTTTCCGGGTGAATATCCTTATAGCAGCAATCGACATTAGAGACTACCACGACCTCCTTTGCCGACGTGCGCTATATCTTTTTTGCATATACAATGTAACGAAGCATAAAGAGCGGACAGGCAAACATTTGAAAATGGACAGGCCGTTTATTTTACATAGAGAATATTCGCCGATAATTCCACGGAAAAAAATGCTTTACGGATTTAAAATAGCCCTGGCTAGAAAGGTAAGAGGAAGAGAAATGAAATATATATTTTGTAATAAAGCAGAGAAAAGTGAAGAGATTTGTGCAATATAGTCCTAATTAGATCTTATTAGATAATCATTAGTTATTGTCAATATCATAGATATTAAATATTATTACTGTGTAAAAATTAAGCTAATGGACAATATAAAACTTTTGTCGAATTCTCTCTTTCAATATGTTGAAATTCTTTTTAATAGTAATGTTGACCAGACACATGATAGCGATACATTAGATACCGCGATAACGAAAGAATATGAATCATTCACAACAGTATTTATAACAGTATACTAACCATAATGCTGACCTCTTGCAAGGAGGATGTATTACTGATTTCGAGGAAAATCAAAGGCATCCGTAGAATCGTTCGTAACATTTCCGTCATTCGAAATTGAAAGGAGGAAATGATAGTAACGTGATGCAATCATGACTTCGCGCCATTCTGTAGATGACGCCAGTCTTAGTCTCGCGATCAGGAGACTTCTCGCTTGAAATTTTTACGATGTCCGCAAACATCAGGCGCATGTTTTGCCGGCAAGGAAATATGCGACGAACGCAGGGCGTGTTTACCGAACGTTTTAATGATTTATGAACATCACGATATATTATCTGATATGTATGGACTATCTGATATGTGTGTACTCTCTTTATCTTTTTCTCTCTGATATATATGAAAGTGATCTCTCTTTATCTTTCTTCTCTCCCTTTTTCTTCTGTTCGAGGGGGGAAAAAAAGAAGTATGAGCTATAGCTCGTGGGTATATTATTAAGCTTCTTCTTATTCTGTCCACCGTCGCTGGTAATTGCGGCTTACTGCTAGGCTAGGGTATATCTATAGATAATACGCGTTCCTTGTGGTCTATAATAGGGGGTTGACCCGGATCGATCTAAAAACGTTTTAATCTCAGGGGCCTTCAACCGCGCCGGCGACCTGCATCTTTTCGGATCGGGCCTAAAGAGACCATGATAGATATTTATCATCACTCTCAATACGATATTAAAACGTCTGGCGAAATTGTGTTGTAATTAGCATAAGTGCGAAACGTGTAAGTATCTTACTGAAGTGAAATATTATTTGTATTGGAAGTAAAATTAATGTAGTTAGTAAAAAAATGATTGATAAATAACAATTAATAACACACAAGAATAGATATCATTATAATATGGAAGAATTGGATTTGGAGTTTTTAAAGATAAATTTTGAATCTAATTTAATTCTTTTTTCAACTAATCAAATATGTTATTAAAAAGATAATACTCTAATATAATTAGTTTAATGCTTAATTTATTATTTTTTTATATAATTCAAGATTTAATTAGAAAAAGTATTCAAAATATTTAGTAGTATACAATTATTTACTGTTGTAACGTCTTTTGCAATTTTTATAAGTTCAATAAAAAGATTAACGTAATGATTAACTGTAAAACAACGCGATACGATCTTCTGATATGATTTCGCGATGTTTATTCAATTTTAGATTATGTCACGACATTCGCAAAGTATAACGGGCTAATAATAATTATTGCCCGCATTACGGAAGCACACGCATACAGAACTTCGCGTGATAACGAAATGATTAATGAAGGCAGATTTACAAAAAAAGGCATGATTAATTATATCGGAAAATCGGTAAATGTAGATTTGCGTTGATGTATGAGTCACAGCTCTAATTCCTTCCCTGACGTGGCTTTCCTCCAAGTTCGATTCGAACTAAACGAAGATTTTGTTTGACAGGGCAAATAAATTTGCCAAGTCGACAAGTCCGTGAATTACCTGTGCCGTGATCGGATGGTTCGTGTGTTGCGTGTGCGTGCTCGTCCTAGTTGGCGGTGCGTGCAGCCAGCAGCACATCGCGGCGCAAATGAGAAGAGCTCCGGCGACTATGCAGGCGACACCGACGTAACGCACCGGTTCAACATAGTTCTCCGCTAAACCCAACCAGTTGATGAGAGCTCCGACGCATAGCAGGACCATCCCGTACCGGTACGGACGTTGCGATCTCCGTGATTCCTCCAGAGACATAGCTGAAACACGGAATACGCTTTTCTGAAAAATTCTAATAATGCATACTATCCGACAGACCGAACATAGAAAAGATTTTCTTCGACCCTTCGTGCTGATCTCTTATATGAAAGAATGGATATTTTTCAGAGAATGGTATGCGTATGTATATGTTGATAGTAACATGAAAAAGTGTTTGCGATGTATCGGAAAAACCCTGCTTGATTTGACGTTGTTATAAATATGAGACAAGTACACGTCGCTATCAATCATTTGATTTGTAGGTAGACATTTGTGAATACGAAGTCGGGATTTGTTTCACTTAATATTGAATAATGTTATTCTAACAGCTGTCACAAATACGACGGCAATTTATTGCTGCTATTAAAATTTAATAGCGTGTAGGTAATACTTATTATTAATCGAACATGCGTTCCAATTGCTAGACTGTGCAGAATTAGGGCTTAATCTATAAGTATGTACAACTGTCAAACGGTTATTAATACATACATATCCGATTAGTAATTCCTCTAATAAGATTTTAACGGTGAAGCGAAGCAGAAACTGTCGAGGTCATTTAGTCCGATTCCATCGCATCTAATATACAAATATATATCTTCTCTAATATTCTTCGTTCAATGAGTTATATAAAGTTATATAAAAAATCAAAAAGATAATTATTAAAAAGATTTTCGAATTCGTTATAAGTAGTTAATAGTTAATAATAACGTAAGGCGTTTTTCACAGAATAATAAGAAAAATTTCCGCATGAAAAATTGCCGTACACTATTCTTCCTTGAAAGATGGGTCGTTGCGAGTTCTATTGATGCAAATTGCGATTTTATTAAGACGGCATTTGCTGACAATATTGACGAAAGCAGAAAGCGTTTGTTGAGAGCATCTTGACAAAAGACACGCCATTTTCGAAAGTAGGTTATTCGTACAAAACTCCATTACTCATTCACCCCTTGTGAACATCAGGAAGGGCGACAAGCAATGACGTCAAGAATTAGGTGGGCAATAAATAATGCTCTCGAGTAAAATTAGCAAGCAGGCACACCCTGATATATTTTCGTCTTGTAGACATTTACCGTTTTATTACAACCCCCTGACATGTAATACGCAATAAAGGCATTCGCAGTTAATAAAAGATGGAATAGAAATGCATGGTATAACTAAAATTTAGTTAGCTTGAGTCACATATAAAAGTTGAAAGTGTTAAACTCAACATAGTTGAGTTGTTCAACACAGGAAAGTTGGAAAAGTTAAACTCTCTCCTTAAAAGTGAAATATAATTGCTCTGTAAATCAAAAGTGCGTGAATATTTATTTAGAAAATGGGAGGGTTTTATTTGCCAGCACGATATGATCTTCAATGTTTCTAGGATTTCGGTAATCCCGATTGTATTAACATTAAAAATTGCTGTCGCATATTGACACTTTTATATATAATATCATTATAGTATGCCCAAGAGCGCGATTGCATAAATGACAGCTACTAATTTATAATTGCATTCGAATCCATCGTCGAATTAATAAATTATTCACGAACTCAATTTATCAACTGAACTTATCGTTCTTACATAATTCATTGGTTGAGCGGCTATAAATATTCTTCGATTATCTACAAAGTAGGCTACATGCAAACGATTATAACGCGTAGATAAGCCGTGTCCACATTAGTACGAGACGATCAATACTCGTCACATCCATACTTCAGCATTAAATCGTTATTATTATAATTATAAATCTAATAATAATAATATTGTTATTGGTATAATTATTATAAGCGCTCATTCCGCTTTTACGTCGCGAAAGTAAAATGCGAAAGCCTATTTCTAAAGCGACATGCTCTGAAAAACAATACAATTACCGTATATACTATCGCAGATATTGCGCCCATAATTGTTGCCATAATGGCACAGCTAATTCCACTTTAATACACTTACATCCACATTAATGTTAATGACATTAATATTAATATCGGAAAAACTATATATCTAGTGACTTCCGATAATACGATAGTGTAATTTTCAAGCTTGAATGCAAATTAATACAACGCTGTCTCTGTCCATCGCATAGCTTATTTAATAAATAACGTGATTCATAATGTGTCCTTCCTTGAAGTGAAGAAAAAATGTACGGTTTTTTCTTTTACCGCGCCTCAGAGTTGTCAATCTTAAAAACACTACGCAAGTTTAATTAATATAACATACTGTAATTAGTTTACCGCTGGACTCATCCATGGTGTTGGGTATCGGGAGTAGTATGCCAATAATATAGTTGTCTTTCGACTAGCAAATTTTCTTGGCGACTAACATATCGCGTCGCGGGCCGCAGTATATAAGGCGGCACGAATATAATAGAGAGTGAGAGATCGCTCAATTCTGAGCGACGTACGATTATACGATCCGTTTCCGAGCACGTCACCGAAATCGTAAAGATAAAGTGTTATTTTCGAAACGTTATCGCTGCGTGATCAGGCTCACCTAACACGTGAGAAGATGCCGTAAAATCGTCTCTCCGCGATGATACGGGGTTTTTTTGCACGCGTTTATATGTTATATCAGCGAAGATATACACGCGTCGTACAGACTCCGTATGCGTGCACAAACTAACGCAATGACGCGGCCGCGAAATTAATTCCAATTTACATACATATTCGAGAAGCGACATCCAAGGACGTAACTTGTACTACGAACCTCTTCAAGAGGCTAGACTACGTTCAATGAAGTGCAGGATATTGGTTAAATACAAGCTGTTCTGATGTAAATGTGCCATATTTTGTTTAAGTTGCCATAAGCTATAACAGAGATCATGTACAGAGATTGGCGTCGCAGTAAAAAGGAGTTCATGATTGGGCAAACATGACTCTTGCCTTTTGAGTGTTTTGACACAAAAGTGAAAAAATATTTGCGTATGTATCATGCATCTTGTTGGCGATTTTTATTCTTTCCAAGTGTATCGATTTTTAACCGTATAATATATCATATAGTTATAATTAAGATATGCGAAATATTCCAAGGTTATTGGGGAATATTTAATAATGTACACAAGCAATGAACATCGCTGCACTAATAATTATTGAGTTCAAGAAGCTGAAAACAAAAGATTTTTAAAGGAATTAGCTGTAGAAATTACGAAGATGTGTAAACAGATAATGAAATGTTTCTCAGATATTTTTAACCTGAGGCCCAATTGCTGTAATACTTAATATTAATAAAAATTTAAAGAGTTTAGGAATAATAAATTAGAAACTAGAAGGTATTATTAAAACAGATATTCGTAGGTTGATCATGCGGTTTAATAATAACTCGATCACTATATTGCGATACCAATATAACATACTCATCGTCATTCTATTCACTGTAAACGTAGAAATTGCTTCTAAGAACGAATAACGTTACGTGGCTGTTCACGTATCTAGTATTCTTACAATTAGTATTTACTGAATTCAAAAACAGCATATGTATATTCTATTAATATCAAATTTTATTAATTTATATCGATCTTTTATCTTTTTTATTGTACTGTCTTATAGGATATTTAATACGTGATTTTAATTTTTAGAACCTTAATCATTTTTTTCTTGGTATATAGACGTAAGTTCAAGGATACGTTTCCATAGTAGAAATCGACACGCAACGATCAGACAAATCTTTTGTCGCACGTCATCTCTGTCTTATTCACATACTACTATTTTTATCGTAAACCAGTTGATGAAACTTTTCCTTTCAGAGCAAGAAAAATAATTAATCTAGCAGTTAATCGTGGAATATTTCAATGTGCATATCAATGAGTCATGTATGTCAAAAGAAAAATTTCGTACGATTTCGGATTTAAATATAAACTCTAACAGTTTTTCATTAATTACATTCCAGAATTACGTGATATCTAAATTTGTTGACGTAACGAATAAATCTAGTTACGAAGACACTGTTTAAGTACATTGATGTACATAAATTAAGATAGATCTTATCGTTGTCAACTTTATGATTACTTATTTAATTCGAGAGTATAATCCAAAGTTGACGTGATGAAAATTCGTTGACAGTTGATATTTTATTCTTTCTTTAGTTTTTTCTTGACACACCGCTGACCGTAAAAGTGCTGGCTATTGTGAATGATAATAAAAGAGAATAACAAGTAACATTATCGTACACTGTTAAAAAAGATATGAAGTTTACAACACATTTACGATACTACGGTAAATGAAATTTACAAACTGAGTATCTGAAATAAAAATTCTTGCACTTGTATAGCTAAATTCATATCACGAACATGAATTTTAATCACTAATATGAAATTTAATACACACAACATTGAATATTAAAAAACCGTTTAAGATTTTTTTGAATACGCAAGGTAATACATATTTTCGATTGAAAATGAGAACATTTGTATATGAGCAAACAGATGAGCATAGTAATATTACTGCTCGATACTTTTATTTTCGAAATATCACTCCTTTAATTTTCAACTTCGTATTTGAAATTTTATATGCGGTATCTGCATAAAAACTTCCTATTTTTATATTATTTTTAATACAAATTTTTTTAACAGTGTAGTATTACTAATAAATGTTCGTAAATTTGCGTTGGCATCCTTTGTGTAAAATTATCGTCTCGATAATCGGGTGTTTTAACATGATAAAAAAGTTACAACATATCGAATAAAACTAATAAAACCGAGTACATGAAAAATTACATAATAATCCAATGCAAATTTCGAAAAAACTGTGTCCATGAAATACTTTCTAGTTATTTCTAGTTTTAATGAAATTTGTCAGAAGAATGTTGATAAATATTTGTGCAAGAAAGCAAATTTCCAACAAACACAAATGTTCTTCGTGTAATGTTGGTGATGAGATGTGGTAATAATATTTGAGGTAATTGCAATCTAATTCTTTTTTGCTAACAAATATACAGTACAATAATACTATCTATTATCTGATTCACAAATAATATCGTATATCATAAAAAAATTGCTGTTAGATATAAATAGCTTGTTCTTTCTTTGTTGTCTGTTTATCATTTTTGTTTAAATATTTATGTTTTTACACTTATCGCACAGAAGAAAAAAATATTTATTTATTGCTAAACTGACAATCATATATCCGTTTGCATCAGCAAATTGCGTACAACTTTTAGAACAATGTAAATATATAATGTAATAAATCAATGATGCATGATAACGCGTGCATATCTAATTATTTATGACATGTAATCACGTCGTATGAAATTATTTCTAAGATAACAAACCAACTTTGTATAATAATAATAAAAAAATTTTACATTAAAAACCATATAGTTTACCCGAGCATTCCCATTCTATGTATGGTCATGCAAATATGAAATAATGAGAGAGCAGTATAAGAAGAAAGATAGTAAACATAAGAGAAGCAGAAAATAATATGAAGGCTCAACAGGATCTAATAGTCAAAACGATATTAAATTCGTAATAACTATAGTAAGACAAGCAAGAGCTAGGAGATATTATTATTATAGTACAATAAAGAATTTTATATTATTGTTGTGTTTACGTGATAGTTAATAATTATCAAAAGATCAATAGTTGCCATGTCGACAAATTCAAATAACACAGCGGTAACTGTTGCGCGTCAACGCAAGCTATTTTACTTAATAAAAACGAGTGCACATCGATGACACATCTAAAAGAAACATTCGTTGATACACTTTTCACTTTTTGCCGTGCCCAGGAAGTCAACTGAACATACAGTCGTACGTACTTCCCGGCCGTTGGTGGATCGATCCGTCTGTGCTTTCGTGCATTTTGCATTTTATCGAACGGTCACCGCAGACCGCACGCGTGCATGACGGATCTCTTCTATATTTACACGTGCGTGCGTCGGGGCCTCGCACTCGTGTCGGACCCCCGTAAAACGACCAGAAAACGGTCGCGACTCTTACGTCAATGGCTTGCACGACGGCTCGACGGCGATGTGATAGTTACATGGTTACCTGTCGCTTACATGGTTTAACCTTAACCCGGTTTCGCACCTCGCACACGGTAGCAGTAGATAAGTAAATGGTCGACTTTACGCATACGGAGCTGTCGCACGAAGGCGAGTGAAAAATATCTGCGAGAACGGCTTTATTTATTACTTATTTACTGTTGTGTCTAGTGTCTATTTGCGTGATTTCTTTAACAGGATCCGAGGTGTGATCTACGTGGTACCTATTTTTCTGCTTCTTTTATTTTGCGCGTACGAAAAACCGCGTTTGTTATTCTTGCCGGAAGATAATGCTATAAATATTGGAGAAATTGATAGGTAGAAAAGAAGAAATTATAGATGAAATACAGGTAATAATTTAATTTCAAAATTATTTGGGTGTAAGCTATTAGATGCGACGAGTACCTGCTCTAAATTCTTTTAATTACTTACATTTTATATATTTCATAACTTTAAAGGATTTATTATATATATTAAAAGTTTCGAAATTCGATTAACTAAATATTATTGAATTCCTTATATGTAGACGTGTTGTTTTTGCAAATGAAACTTAAAACGCATTTGTTTCTTGAGGCACTGAAGAATAATGAAAAATATTCTTGTGGCGCTCATGTTATCACCTCGTAAGGAGTTTTTATCACGTCCTACGTGTTTAATACCGCGCGAAAGCTGATCACGAGTGCAGAAATTCGACGAAGAAGAGATGCAATAATACATTCATGATATACTGCGTCACTGATACAGCATGCGTTATCGCGCTTTCATAGACTCAACACAAACACTTGTGTCATAATTGCAAATCTTTTCAGTTATTCTCTTGTGAAATTATTCGTACCTTTCAAAAAAGATCGCAGACTGTATCGTGAAATTAAAGAAGCGTGTAAGGAAAAATAATTTTTAAAAATATTACTTCTATGTAAACGATTGAGAGTCATTTAGCCACATCTTAAAACACAAACTTTGTTTGCAGTTTTACAGAATATACGATATGTTCATTAAAAAACCACGTGCGCAAATTGTATTTAATTTACATAAGTAGAATTACGATAAGCATTAAGCAAACAATTCCTGAACAGCCAAAAAAATATTTGCAGATATCAAAATATCTGCGTACCGCGGTGCATCATTAACGCCACACGAGAATAAATGCAATGTTTAATTTTTATAACTACATGAAATATACGCAGATATTTCTTGTATGTATACTTGAAACGATATATGCGTTCATAATTCAAACTGTTGCACCTGCGGAGCATAAAGAGCATGATAAGGAGATGACAAACACGTTCGTTCTTCGCGAACGAATCCGTCTTTGAAATTTTAAGGCACATCTGTTATGCGACCATGTCGTAACAATGTCTGTCTAACGATGTTTTATAACGAATTGAGAACAACCAGATATACATTGATAAATGTTCTCGCGTGATTACTCAATTAACAAGTTGAAGAACTCATTTGCAAGTCGATCGTATCGGAAAAACAGAAATGATTCTAATCAAATTGTTAGAAGCAACTTAATTTTTTATAAATATTCTACTATTGCATAATAACTTGTTTTAGCAATAATATTTTTATGATATTTAACTATGAAATTAGAAACTACAAAATTAAAAAGACACAAACACATAAGAGATAAATTTGAAATACATGCGGTTTATAAATATGACAGAAAATATATGTATATATAAAATACATTATATATATTTAAATAAATTATTTTAATTTTTAAAAAAATCATTTTAAAAAATAAAAGTTTTTATAATTCTGAATATTTCTATATGGTTAATGAATGTATATAATTTTTGTAACAATATATTAATGATAACTATACACAACGTAAATCCGAAAAATTTTTCACGATATCACGATATCACATAGATCTCCAAAGTAAAAAAAATTCGATATATTTTGATCTTTTATTAGTGTTCACTTGATAGACGAAAAATTATAAAATTTATGTATAATTTTTTGTTTTTAACAAGTAGTATATAATCTCCCAACATTGAGATACGTAAAAGTATGATTTCAGAAGAAAGGTGAAAATGATAAATGATATTATGATAAGAATGGTACTGTTCTAATCTTCTGATTTTATTACAATATGTTTTTGATGATATTTTCTGTTACCACTATACATTCTCACTTCCTTTTCTGCTTTTTGCGTAATTTCTTTAAGTAAAAATGTTATTAAACTATTAATAAGTGTAATCGTTCTTGCAATTAACTTCTTCAATAGATAAGCTCAAAAATTTTGATCGTACAGAGCAAAACTTAAAAGAAAAGCGACGAGTTTCTAATTCTTATTCTCTTCTGTAAATATTATTTATCTTTAAGAAATTATATTTTAATAATCGTTCGGAAAGTATATATATATTATACAGTGATTATGTTATATTACAGTGATTAAATTATAATTCCTTTCAGTGTCGCTAACAAAGAAAAAAGACAGACAGAGAGATATTTCTTACCTGAACTAATTTCCGCAATCTATTTCAGGCTGTTGGATGTCGGAAGATTCAAAAATTTTCCACACGCACTAATCTAACACACTGAGTCTCTGGTACCGGTTCTCGCTCCTCTTCTGTGCGTCGGTGATAACGGGGCCCTAACAGCCGCCCTGGTGACGCACCAAGAGAGCGCAACTCCAACGACGAGGACTCAGCGCAGACTGACGCGGCAGCCGTTCTCGTGGGTCTGTCTAACCCACGCTGCCAGTTACTACTAGAGTCAAGCGCAGGTATATCATTGATGTCAGGCATGTTTTCCAAGCAGTGCTTCTCAAACTTCTCACAATCTTATGTTTGAGCAGTGTCCTCTCTCTCTCTCTCTCTCTCTCTCTCTCTCTCTCTTTCTCTTTCTTTTAAACATTTTAAATATAAATCTGTAGTAACAAAATTAATTCTTTTTTTTGGATAACTAATAAAAAGAGAAAGAAATAAATTTTTAATTATATATTAAATATAATGGCAATATTAAATAACGTATAAAAGTAAAATATTAAGCATTGCCTTCTCAATATGTTGAGTTAAATGAAAAAGAATTAAGAATAGCACAAAATATAAAGAGACACAAAAATACATTTTATCAATAAATGCAGTTGATAAATCAATTTTGTATGTATTTGAGTTGATAGACTAAAAAATGATTAGTCAACATTTTCTATCAAAATTTTCTCTCTTATTTCTTTTTTAATTTAGGAAACATTAACTCTTTCCCAATCGATCTTCGTAATATACAAAGTAATTACATACATTAATATAAATGGGAATTTTTTATACAACAAATTATTTTATAGGGAAAAGAATTTATCATTGTCTGCGGAAGTCAATCTTGTATTATTCAATGGATATGATTTTCCTCATTCGCTTTTCATTGAAATACGTCGCCATGTATTTACTGAGAATAGAAAACGTGATTCTGGCTTATTATTTGATTTACGCCCAACTCTAGGAAAAATTCGTCCGGGGAATTTTTAGAACGTTGATTACAAGCTATTCGATGGTGACGCACAGTGTAGTGGAAAATTAATAGCAGCAATTCGATAATGAGGACTGGCAGCATCTCTGACCGACCGGTTGCTTCGATTACGTCGCAATCGAGAACATCTTGTTAGAAGCAACGGTACAATTAAGCCGCTCACATCGAGACGAGCCTCCGTCGAGACAAGATCTATTTATATATTGTGTAATATTTCCCTGCCTGACACTATCTGTGTGCTTTAAATTAAACTATGTGATCCTATCAATGATGATTCATCGACGTGCCATATGCTACGTAAATGTGAGATCGTGTTTCAACAGTCAACGAAAACGTTTAATATTAACATTGAATATTACATTTAATATTTACATTAACAATTTATAAATAGCCAAAAAATGAAATAAAGATCCAATTCACATGACGAATTTATAGGTATATTTAAAATAGATAATGGTTACTTTAATAATATGAATTAAAGAATATTTCTGTACTATTATTGCAGATGCTAATCAGTTTTTTTTGCTGGGAACAACGTTTAACCTGGTCTGATCTTTTTAACAAAAATGACTTCCTTCCGACATTTATGTCAAATTATTATGAATACAATTGTCTATTCATTCATTTTAGCTTTCGATGATATGCAGATTTATACATATATACAATATTATTATAGATTATAATGTTGTCAGAATAGATTGTATAAATTAGAATACTAAATTTGTATAAATATTTTAATAATAGTAGTTTTTTTAAGAGAAACTACAATAGAAAGGAAAAAAATTAATTTCTTTTCAATGCATTTTTTGAAATTTAACATTTTAAGATTATTGTCTTAAGATATTAAGGCGAAATTTAAAATAATGGTAACTAACATCTTCCATCGAGCGTGTCTCAGAGCGTTGTAAATCGCTCAGGCATTTACATGCTTACACGATTCTTTTCAGCATTAAATTATATCTTTACAATCACTTTAATTCTACAATTCTATACTTTAATTCTATATGTCTTTTGTCTTACATGTACATGGAAGTCAAGAACTATATATAACGATAATTAAGGTTATCTGAATACAGTGATGCAAGAAAATAAATCTTATTAAGATTGGAGACATGTTAGCAATAAAAGCAAATCAATGTACCTGTGGATTTAAAAAGGTAAAAATAATGAACCTTAACTTAATTGATAATAAAACCAAGGAAAAGCGAAAACAACTTATCGTGATGCAGTTTTAAATAAAATATATACAGTTATATCGGGTGCACCTTCTCATTGAAAATGAAAAGACGGGTAACGATCGAAACTGCAACAGGTAAGTGTCCAAAGAACTAGCTATAATCTATTTACGAATGCAATGTCCGATTTCAGATATCGAATACTTTTTATCTGATGTCTGTATCGCTCGCGGTGGAAACAAGATGAGAATAATAGGTTCGAGGTTCATGAAACAATCTAGACTTTTGTCTAAAGGTAATTCCACTCAACATCCAGATAAGAGATAAGGCAGTCATATTTTGCCTGATCGTCAAATTTAACTAATCGTTAAATTAGTGGTCACTTCAAAAGCATTTCTCGTAGATTAATTGAGTCAACATAATACTTGAGTTCAAAAAGTTTATGATTCTGAAAGAAAAATTTTTAAAAGACTACGCATGACATAATTTTATCAATAATTTTGAATAAAGAATGCAGTGATAACAAATAGTTTCACAATATACACTCGTTTTTTATTGCGGCATTATAATATCTAATACAAAAATATTATAAATATTTTTATGATAATATTCATTCTATTATTTATTTAATATTCATCTACTATTTATACTAAATATATGAAAATAGGGATAAAAAGATATATATATATAATAGTATAAAGCAGAGATGAATAAATGAAATACTAGAACAGTATTTAAAGAAAAAATGTAGGAAGCTTGTATAGAGAATAGTTTCATCAATTGAAATGAAAATTATTCTAAATTATTATATCAATGATAATATCTTGACGATAAAAATTACAAAATACTTCGACCCGTAAATACTTGATATTATAA
Source organism: Aphaenogaster ashmeadi (assembly GCA_003063805.1). Taxonomy (NCBI): domain Eukaryota; kingdom Metazoa; phylum Arthropoda; class Insecta; order Hymenoptera; family Formicidae; genus Aphaenogaster; species Aphaenogaster ashmeadi. The sequence goes on from NJRQ01000080.1 coordinate 621,107, forward strand.
TCTCTCCTTCATAATATGTTTTTTGAACAATCTAAACATGCTTGTCTCTGATGTTACTGATTATCTCAAGTGTTTTTTCCAAGTGGTTTCCGAGAGAGAGAGAGAGAGAGAGAGAGAGAGAGAGAGAGAAAATGGAATATCTTAAGGAAATTACATCATAAACAATTCTGGAAAATACGGTCTGATTAATACGTAAAAATTAAGAGACATCCGGTTTCTATATTTACATATAATTCACATTTATATACTAATCGTCTCACAATCATATTGTTAGATAAGAAAAGATAAGAAAAAAATAATGAAGTGAAAGTATTTTCAGTCAAGAAGCACTTGAGATCTTTTATTATCAGTACTCATCTCGTTTTATAATCTGTACGAATTAAATTCCCATTGTTAAGAATTTATTAAAAGATATTACAAAATTATATCAAGCGTACAATGTCAAAGAGTTTAAATGCCAATAACTCAAATAATTGTGACTGAAAAACATTCAGGAAGTTTCATAGAATCTCGCTCTGTTTAATAAATGATTAATTAGTGATTATTTAACTGGATCGTTTGGTGTGTTGTTGGCAGATTGTAAAATATTAGCAAGCATTGAGAAAAAAGCAAGAACACCGTTTACCAAGCAACTTGTGCATATGGCCATCGTTCTTCACACGTCTCCTCTCCCTCTTTTTCTTGGTCTCATTCATTCATCAAGGCCAGCCGGTTTTAAATGCGGAACCGTTCATTCGTATAAACGTCATTTAAATATTTGCAGGTTTCCGTACTTCCTGCTATTTTACAATACGTTCGAGTTAACATTCCTCTGCAAGTAATCTTCGACTAATATGCATTATAAATAGCATCAAGTATAATATAATTAAATTAAGCATTCGGACAAAAAATTACTCTAGACGATTAGACTTGTAAATTATTATATTATTCGATGCTAACGACAAAAGTTTGTTTTCGGATATCAACTAGGCGCCACGGCGTTTGTAAGAAAAATTAGTATGTGTTATCGGTGTTTCGTATTCGTCTCGTCTTTAAAAGAGGACGTTCCCAAGTAGATGGTAATCAGTATGGATACGAAGAATGTCTTCTACTTTAACAAAGTCTCCACGCCTCGGAGGATGCACGCTGTTGAATGCATTTTAATAAAGTTGTTAGCTACAAACGCGCAGTACAATAGCGAAGTGTCGACATTCTTCGTGGATATAATCATATGCGTACATAATATCAATAACAACGCATCTGGACTTGAAACGGGATAAAATTGAAATCACCAATACGCACCTGTATTATAAATTAAAAAATTTTTTTACAATATAAAATACTTTAGTAGTTTTATAGATATCTATAGACTTATGAAGATATTTATTTCAAGATAGCATAAGTAAAAATACTATAATAGATATACATATTAAGCCAAATAAAATCTACAGATTTACGATTGTAACGTTATTACATTTATATCGTAATTTAATCCGTATAAAATTTGTAGAAAAAAAGTTAAATTTGTTAAATTATGTAAAATATAAACGGAGGAAAAGTTATCAACTTAACTATAAAAATAAAGCTCTTTTCTATTCATTACAAATATCAGATTTGAAATATTAAATCCATAGAACATTGTAAAGTTCGCAATTTTACATAACGCGCATTATTTACCATTCCTCTAGATATCTTCCGACTAAGCGAGCGGAAAAATTTGAGCAGTCGCAAATATTTGCAAGTCTGGTCAAGATATCTTATGCTCACACTGCCATCAGGAAGGAGCATATGACGGCCTTGTAAGCGAACGATGGCTTATCTTCTGGCTAAAATGGTTCAGTTAAAAAATCATGATATATTATTGATCAAAAAATATATACAATATATCTGAGTGCCGATATAGGTGATTACCTGACAAACAAGTATATGCTTATAGATTTTTATCACGAATTCGTTAAAGCTCGACGTGAGATAAATACATATATATCCGCACTGTGTTAAAATTTATGTTATAAAAATAACGTACTTTAGTAAAGATAGACTACAATTCTTTCTTATTAAAATTAACGAAATTAACTTCACTGTATATGTACATATGATTTTTCAAATACAATGTGCGTTAATTCCTCGTGAAAGATATCACCTAGAATTAAAATACGAAATAAATTTTTTAATTGGTCATACTCGTTAGCATATTATGCGGTCCTTATTTCTGGTTGAAAATAAACGTCGGTATAATTATGCAAATTGCCAAGAGCAAATAAGGTCAGGTCGTAACAACTTGCACCATCGTGTAACGTGAGATCATCATAATGTTGAGTATTATGCTAACGTACAAAAATGATAATTAACAGATTATAGATTATACTCTTGTAATCTGTATACATATGTATCTATATATATTAATATTATATGTCGAATTCACAACATCCATTTACAACAAAAAAATACATACATTAATTTTAAATTCATGGATAAAAATATTAAAATAAAATAGAAAATAGAATACAAAAAAGATATATAGCTTTATACTTCAATTATCACTATTTAATTAAATATCTTGAAATATGGCTACGTAGTCAACATATAAATCATTAAATCGTCAAAAAAACGGGAAAATAAAACATTGATATAATCAAATAAAGCAAAATAACAATTACAACCGGGAACGGGAAGAGTGTATTCTCATCAATGTATTGTTGTTTGAATTATAACGTTCATATACTTTACTGTTTCTTATTTAGTTATTAGTTATATTTTATAATTACTGCTAAATCAAATCACGTATATTGTAAAGTTCCACAAATTATATTTAAAAAAGGAAATTGTTGGAACAGAAACTTGTAATATTTACAAGTAGAAAAATATTCTTATCATACTTGATTACGCATTAAATGTAATATATGGAAAAATTATGTTTATTTGCTTTATGTCTTCCATCACTGCATTCTTATATTGAGATAATATATACATTGTATAATATATGGATTTTATTATATAATATACAGCGAGGTTAAAAGTAATTATGCTTTGGGCTAAAATTTTAATTTATAGATGAATTTTATAAACTATACTTATTGGACGTGTTATTTACTGTACATATATACATAGTTTATTGCACAAAAAGTCTTAATTTAGCAAAAGTCCATCAATTCCTAAAATTTCATGCCATTACTGCAATCGGCTCTTGAATTTTTTCTTTCGTACGATTCTTCTCCTCCTCCGGCAAATCCTTTGGCACGTCTGGTAACAAAACGTCCTTAGGTATTTCGGGAGCTTTTTCGTTGATATCTGCTTCCATCAATGCATCCAATTCTGCTTCAATCTCGCTTTCGTCAATTTCTTCCTCTGCAGCGGCTGTTGACGTCAATATTTCATCTATTTCTCTTTGTTTCTCAATACCCTCTCTCGTCTCGTCCATAACTTTTTCGATTTCATCGATAGACAACAAAGCATGTAATTGCTTTAATGCAGTATTGCCAATTTTTAGGCCATCAACAACTTTCATCTCAACTTGAGCAAATTCCAAATCATGGACCATACGCTCAAGATTTTCTACTTGACCGTCTGCACGTGATAGAACTTGTTCTTGATATTTCTTCTTGCGTAACAAAAGTAATGCACGCCTGTAAGAATTAAAAATTATATAATTTTAAAGCAACAAAGTCTAATCAATATGATATTATGCAATATCATATTAACTAAGTAAAAATCTGTAGAAAAAACTAAGAAATTTTGAAACAAAATTATAGGCTGTTCGAAAGAGAATTTAAATCTTTAATGATTGTTAAAAAATTTTAGCTTGGACATAATGCACAATATAATAATAATTTACAATACAAATAAATATATTATACATATATTAAATTAATGCTTTTTCTATATGATAAAAATAAGATACTCACTCTTTCTTTCCATTTTTCAAAAGTTCTTTTGCAAGTAATCGTTCCTTCTCCAAGCTTTGCTCGATTTTCTTCTGGTACTGTTTAATTTTATCCCTCGTCTGTTTCACTTGCTGCAAACATAAAAGATGCGTCTTTGACAGTTTTGAGGTTATAATAAATACTACGTGCTTCTAACGTTGGTACACTATGTGTCTAACATAATTTTCTGTTTGCAATGCATTATAGATCAAATAATTACCAACAATTCGCGGGTTGAGTTAAATATTAATCAATGATAAGAGAATGATTTGACAATTTCTGGAGTAGTGCTGTGAGGAAAGGGGTTAAGATAACTTCTTACCAGGACCGCCTTGTCCTGCTCGGTGACGCGGCTCGGATGTTTTTTCTTCGCGAAGAAGATTCCCATCTTGTCCGTGATAACACGAAGGGCGAGCCGCGAATCGAATTTTCCGATTAACTCGCCCTATCACGTCACGTCGCGTTCGACAGTCGTTAAAAGCGTATCGTCAACTCTCTCCCCGTGACACCGTGCGCCGGGCGGCGGCCATGTTGGTCGTTCGATAATCGATACTCGACGCTTGCGATTCTCGAAACGAGCGCTGCCGCTGCCGCCGCTGCCGGTCACGTCACTCACGTCGCTTCGCGCGATCGGCGCGTTACGGCGCGGCGAACCCGTTCAATTGTCGACTCTTTCTCAAAATCCCGCCAGTCCAGTAGTTACGTACATAGACCTTACAAAAACAGACCAGGTCATTTTTACGACGCGGCGACTGGACTACGCGTTTCGCAGATATTTCGTGCGTAAAGCGCGTGAAAACGCGAATTCGCGAATCGCGATACGCAGTTTTTGATGGATACTATGAGAAGCGTAGTTGCAGCTGGAAACGACGGTTCGAATTGCCGGGGCAACTACTGCAGCGTCAACGTACTTTGTAGACGTCACATAATCTTTCGCGGGATAACAAGAGGAGATGTCCCTACCCGCGTGCTGTTATCAGTTTCCATATTATTTTTAGCTGAAAGATGCTAGAAATTATTTAATGCGTTCGCTATGCTTTCCGCGACTGA
>NJRQ01000080.1:627547-691969 GCA_003063805.1 Aphaenogaster ashmeadi
TATTGGACTGTTTGGTCAATTTGCTTACGACTTACGACTAACGACTCATTGTAGACCCGGCTTAAACCTTAGCGTTCCCGTTATGCCCCGGGTTCCCCTATATCTTTCATATAGAGGAAATATAAGACAAATAATTCCTGTGCAGCTGTGTTTTAATGTTTTTTTAAATGTTTTATTAAAGTTAGTGACAGTCTTTTGTAGATTTAACTTGGAGTAAATATATCGCAGCATAAATTAAACAATCATTGAACTAAAAGTTATAAGTAATAAGAAAAAAAATAATTCTCATAAACTTTGAGTAAGTAAAAGAATAATAATTCTCTCATAAACTTTGTAATAATAACTTTCATAACTCTAATAACTCTCATAATTCTACTAATCACATCTCATTTAAGACAACTTACCCCGAACGGTTTATTTTGAATAAAGGAGATTATATTTATAATATATAAACTATGTTGCAATGACGGTTAACTAAATACAGGAAAAATTATCTAAAACTATAATACTTCTTATGACTAAACAGAAATTACGACTAGTAATTCCAAAAACCAACGGAACAATAAAAATAGAGGCAAGAAAAATTAACTCACCACGTCTAATTTTTAAAAAGTGCTCGTAAATATCACACGCGATGTTTTTGCTACGAGCTATTTCGTATACCCAACTAACACGATAGGGGCAATCTACACTATAGAGAAGAATATGCCACTCAATCTATTAAGTGAAATATAAGCTTTGTGACAACTAACCCGTGTGACTTCTAGCTCCGGTCTCCCCTATGTACGTTGAAAGGTAGGAAGTAATAAATCACAAAGACGTTAGATTGAATTGAACAATGTCCATTATATTATATATTTTATTCCCACATACACACGGCACGTTGTGAACCTTTTCTTAAATATTAATAATATTATCGTAATAATAATAATAATCATAATCGTCATCATCATCTTCATCATCTTCCTCCTCGTCATTATCCTCGTCATCGTCGCAATGATAATAATTTTCAATAATCATAAGTAAACAATAATAAACATAATAATGTGAGAGAATTCATGTGAGTTATATTTATATTTATGTATATATATTTATAATAAATCATATATCGCAATAATCATCGTATCATATAATATATATTTATATGTACAGAGGGGTATAATATATATTGTTATTCTTTATTAGTTTAATATTTATAATCGCAATATTATATTTATTTTTGTTTGTATACATACACAATTAATTAGATTATCGGCCCTCGCTCGCGCCTTGTGGCGGATAATTTCTCACTTTCTATCTTTTGTTCCTATCTCGCTTTTCCCATCTGAACCCGGGACCGAGTGTTCTCTCATAATCGCTCGAGTGCATAAACGCAATCGATCGATCTCGTGTCTCCCTTGCCCCGTTTGAGAAAAGCGTCGCCGACGGACCCGGAGTTTTTTCCATCGACCGGATCAATCGATCGATTCGCTTCCTCGAACGCAACATCGGCGCTCTGCGGTCGTTTTGTTTTTATCTTACAAAACATCCATTATAGTCTGGCCGCTGTTGGACAGAGAATCGATATTCCCCTCATTTAACTTACACTTCTGAATCTTGCTCGTGCGATTGAACGGGTGTGTCGATTTCGACAGTCGCGATCGCGATTTAACGTTCGCGAAGGGGACGCTCGGTTCTCCCCCCAGTAGCGGGCCTTTCATAAATATTCTGTACAACGTTATTATTATTATAAATCATCAATATATCTTATATAGTCTTATCGTTATGTCATTATTATCGGTAGTGTAAAATTGAAACTTTTACGTACTTACGTAGATTAGATTAGCGTCTGCTCGCCCGCTCGCTCGCGGGCGGCCTATCGTTATGTATATATACCATTTTTTGTTCTTTTTCTTTTAAGTCGATACATAATCGTATAATTTAGTATGTCGCTATATGTACTGTAATCGTTTACGATTAGTAAGAATATGTAAAATTGGTATTTCACCTTATCCCTTGGCTTGCTCGTTTATAATTCAATAAATCCTCGTTTAAGCATCCACATAATCGTTTAATATACATGGAATTAAGAGGGGTTTAGTTATTGCTTGTTATATTGCAAGTTTCCTCATTGCAAGCTATGCCATTCCGTCGAGCTTTTTCGCGGTTCGCCATCGCTCCTCTTTATCGCGATCCTTTCGCTGTGAATCACAGAAAGTATGCCCGAGAGTTTGGTTTTCCTCGTTCGCTGTATCACCGATGTCGATAATAAGACGTCATCAAGCCTAACATACAATATAAATATTTGTCGAATTATTATAGTTTGTCACTGCTGAAGTGAAACGGAATTTAATCCTTCGAAAGGTCTAAAATCGATGTAGGAAATATAATAAGAAATTTCTTAATTCATCCGGTTGGCATCGTTACGAAATGAGAATACATCACAACGTGCTTATAAATCACTCAGGTGGTTAATAATAATGCAATGCAAACAAGCTGCTAGTGCCACCTCTACGATCACTTTATGACGATCTATACGATCAATTTTTTTCGAAAAACGTAGTAAACGGATTTAATATTGCATATCGAGTGATACGTTTTGATTATAAATTTTTGAAACAATATTAACATAATTTCAGAGAAATGAAAAACTCGAAAGAGTTATTTTATAGTACAATAAGCGCGATTATCGTAATTCCTTGTAAATGATAAGCTCATTAGCAGGGTGGGAAAGTTACTTTTGAAAAGTAACTCGTTATTGTTACTCATTGAAAATATAATTCATTATCGTTACTCGTTACACATTGGAAAAAGTAACTTGTTACCGTTATTATTATTCAAAAAGTAATGAGTCGTTACAATTTTTGTTACTTTTTCATCAAATTTTGATGACCTTCTTTTTAATATGATACCCGATTGCCTACGTTGCTAATTAACCAAATCAACACAAAATCTATGAATGGTTGTAATTAATCGCGATAGTCAAACATAACTTTTTTTAAAACTCACTTGTGTCTGTTTCATACATACGTATTATACGCGTAACGATAAGAAGTAAAGATAAAAGTAATGATTATATTCCGATTTACCTACAAAATATAATTGCGTTACCGTCACCGTTACTAATAAAAAAATATAACGTCGTTACCAGTTCGTTATAAAAAAAAGTAACTGTAACGACGATAACGACGTTACAAGTAACGCGTTACTTCCCAACCTTGCTTATTAGTTTCTTTTTACAGAAAAATAAAATAGAAATTTTTCGAATAGTCTATAATGATAGATTGCTAATGCCGTGTTACACGTCACAGATCCATTTGATATGTGAATTTTAACAGATGTGAAACTAACTTTCTTGCTTTGTGTTTTTATAATCGAAATAAATGCGTTATTATGTAATTCTATAATTTGCAGATTTCATTATTGAATGATGACGTAACAAATCATCAATGAACGAGGAAAATTAACAAAACGCGGTCGTAAGACATTCACATTTCTTTGGTTTAAACGGACATTGACATAGCACGACTGTCAAGATATTACAAAGAGTACGAAAGATTGCTTTAGTTAAAATCGCGTTATATTAATTTATGTAATGCAATATAACCTGGATCTGAGAGAGCGCGCATTTCAAATTATTAGATCATTCTAAATTGCATCAATTGAATTACAGTCTTGCAGTAGATGATTCAATACCCTTATGCGATAAATATATATATATATATATGTATATATAGACATTGTATAAAACGGAAACTGTATCAAAGATACGGACGTATATTGTAGCTGGTCAAAGGCCTAACTGAAGGACTGATAACATTTTGCAGTTATAGAATCACGTTTAGCAAATAATGAATCTTTTGAGAAAGTGAATCAGCAGTTCGCGATAACTGTAATGCTATGAGCGCTAATTGAACGGAAGAAACATTTTCGAAAGATTCACTTTCTGCCAAACCTTCCCTACGCGATTGCCACTGCTGCGCCCGTATCGATAGAAATTAACAAGAATTACGTAACGTACAGATAACTATAGTAATGATAATTTCGGTGGAGTCCAGGTATGACGTTGATTAGTTCGACGGTTAGCAAATCCTTACTGAAGTTCGCACTTTTGCACGCAGGAAGAATATTAACAGTTGTCGGTTACGTGTAACGGCACATATGAACATACGCCAAATGTAATTACATCGTCATATACCTAGGATAGCATGATGCGTTGTGAGTGTATATATATATATAGCTTATATACATATTGTATATGGGGTTATATTATATATCATATTTGTGCGTGTCCAGATGGACCATCGTCGCCCGTCGTGTCGCTAATATATCGAACGTATCGTCGCTTAGCAAACCTCTATTTAACGCAAGTAACTTGATTTAAGGGACGACGAGTGTCCCTCGGAACACGTCTCGAAAGCCTGATAAGGAAGCTTAACGCATTCACTGCCGCTTCTTATTTGTACGAGCAGCTCTTCGCTTGTCTGGCTATTCAGATCTCGCGAGAGCGAAGACAACAGTGCACTATGGTCGGCAGTGAATGAGTTTGTATTCAAGCGCTATTGAGTCGTAACGAAAAGGAGCGTCGTGATATGATGAAGTTCGTGAGTGGCGAACGCAATGTCATTATTGTTGACAGCAATAACATATACGATAACATACTAATCGTAACAGAATTCAAAAGAGATAAACAAGTCTAATTTCCCGTGCGGGAAATTATTAAATTCCAATAAGACTCTCGCCTTACTTGGCTCCATGATTCAGGTTTAAGACTAGATACACGCGATCGCTAAACAGTCGTTTACTTGTCTTGAGAATCTTTCTACTCGAGGCTCAACCGAGGTGGACCGTGCTTCCTTTTTCGTTTTTAGTGCTTTCGGGATATCTAGCTGCCGATAGAAAATTGGCGGGATGGCTTCTACTATTTTGAATGTGTCCTGTAGATGGGAAGCGAATACGCACTTAGGGTGATTAATTTATCTTAGAGTTTTATTCTCTGGGAGTGAGCCTTAACGATAAAACCACTTGGGCTTTTTTTCGTTCTGTTTGTCGTTCAAAACAAGTTTTGATAGTGAAACAGAAAGTTTCACTATCAGAAGTAAATTTAAATGTACATCAAACCGTTAATTTTATTCCCTGGAAATTACTACAACAATTTTCCAATGAAAATAGAATTCAAAATTGCACTCAATTTACTTAAATTGTTAATTTACCCGGCCTATCGAATAACATTTTGAGGACGATTTTTTCAACAAAGAGGTGGAATGTACAATTAGAATTTTGATGAGTTGTTCACGAATGTAGGAAATTCTTAAATGCACGGGAAAAAAATAATGTATCAACAGCATTAAGTTTAATTAAAAATAATTTTTTGTTAATTCAATAACAGTATTAATGGAACAAATATATATGCTCTTGTTTTATTAAAACTGTTATTGAATTAATAAGATTATTTCCGATTAGACTTTATGCTGTTAATACATAATTTTTTTTCGTGTGGACACGCAAATTTTCAGATCAGATATATACATATACCTCCGAAAGTGAAACACGCGATCTCGGGAATCGATCATACTGTTATATTCGAAATGTTTCATAATTGCTTATCTATCTACGGACTCCAGCGAGCTTTCGTTCAATATTCTCGAGTCATTCACATCGCAGGAAGAGCTACGAGGGACCTGATCACATTTTCTTGCCTCGGCCGGCGGCTCTCGCGTTCGAGAAAATCAAAATGAAACGCGTAATTTTGTGTCGCGCAACGAAGACACACTAAACTAGCCACTCTAGGAAACGTATTTCTTTATTTCGAGGAATAGAGAGTGCGTAAAAAATGATCAAGGGATTGATATCGACAACTCCGTGAGAAGTGGAATTCTGACATCTCGCTGTGTGGAGCTACGTTTACGTCAATGTATTCCTGTACTGGCCGTATAAACGCGCGCGAATGTGTTGTACATGCGTAATGTATATGCGTTTATTTATTGTAGCAAATGCGTGTACATTTATATAATATATCCTGACCGCAGATTTTTTTACGAAACCGTCCTTTAAGAACCTCCAATGAGAATCCTACCGGATCGGTATCTTAGATGCTGACGGCGTGAAATCATGATTGTGTGTGAAAAATAACGTGTATAATTTTTAAATATTATAATTATAACGTATTCGCTCGTGGAGAAGAGCTGTGTGTATCCTTACGCGTTTGAACGTTTGGTAAGTTTTGAAGGTTTGAGCTTGAACGAGTGTGCAGTAATTCGCGTAGTTCGACGATGATGTTCGTGCGTGGGCAATTATTGCCGCGCAATTAGGCAGAAACGCGGAAAAGTTTCGCGTAAACTTCATAATGGATTATACACGTGTCCGCGTGGTGCGTTGTAATCCTCATTTATTTACTTCACCCGCGATATAGGCGATAACAACAATTAATCACAAAGGATTCGCGCGTGCGATCTGCTACTGCGCTCTTCGCCGTTTAAATTATTACTCGATATTGCTTTTTTCCATATGAAGTGTGCTTGAACGATATTCGTTCGTTTTTTTATTCTTTTCACTTAGCAGCCTTAAATAACGTGATTCTCAATGCGAAGAAACGAGGGGGAAAAAGAAATTGCTTAATCTTGGTCGAAATTCGGACCACAATAGAGCCAAAATTTAGTATCAATTTCTTCTAGTTACATTGCTGCTTGCTGACACCCGAATACCATGAAGGAGTAGATAATTGATCATTAAGTTCATAGTGCTTTGATTTTATCTATAGAATATTTCCTTATGTTATATATATATATATATATATATATATATATATATATATGTCTTACAATATATTTCATAATTAAATTTATTTAAATTCCTTGATGGTGTTCTGATATCATCATTGATGTGTATATGCTTAGATAATATCCTTCTTTTTCCTCTTCTCGTTTGTACCAGGACGATAACTCTTCTATCAATTCGCAATGAGAATTAACGTCGCGACGCAAACTGGACCATTGCGATTATGTACATCGCGTTTGTGTATGTACGTGTGCGTGCGTGTGTGTGTGTATGTGTGTATTTTTGCGAATGTATTTTGTGACATTAGGGTTTCTCATTCAATCTTCGGTCATGTGCTCTCGTTTTATCGCCGCCATTTTATGGAGTAATAAATTGCTTAATTAATCAATTAATATCTGCTCTGCATGCTTTTGTCCCTCTTTCTCTCTCTATATGTCATCATCATGTATGTATGTATATATATATATATATATATACATATATATATATATGTATATATATACGTATATCAATCATCGTAATTATTATCTTATTATTTATATGTATGAATGTGTGTGTATGTGTGTGTGTGTATATATGTGTGTATTTATATTTATATATGTATATATATATATATATATCATGTGTGCGGTCGCACGAGGGGCGGCTGTATACGATGAGCGATTGGTATTGTATTACTTCACATCATCTACCTCATATTCACATAATTAATTCGTTTTCATCTAAATAGGTCTTGTAAAAAAAGCTCTTGAGAATCGCGAATAGCCGTTAGAATTTAGCCTACTCTAGCCGCGCCTCGCGCATATAAGCCTCCTTCTTAGTCACCCCGTTGCCCCCCAATTATACCGCAATCGGTGGTGATTCAAAATTTTCAGTACAATAGTATATTAGCTTTAAAACAGCAATAACTATATATACAAATGCATAAAACAATGTTTCAATATATCTGTTCATCTTCATAATCCTCATATCTTTTTTCTCCTTTCTCATATATATCTCGTTTATATATAATTATAATATATATTTTGCTTTTCTTAATCATTTAATATATATGTATATTTATATGTATATTTATATATTCATATTTATATATTTATATATTTTTATATACTAGATATAGATATATATATATATGTAATATTTCAATATTAATATATTTTGTATTTATAAATATAAACGCATGGACTATATATACTCACATATATTTTGCTTGTTCTTGTTTCTTACAAATTCATCTTTCTTTCTTTTTTCTTTATTTTCCTCTCTCTCTCTCTCTCTCTCTCTCTCTCTCTCTCTTTGCTTCTCTTTATCTTTTATCTCTTGTTCTTTCTCTTCTACACATTTAATTTTTGCATTTTTTTCACACTTCTTCATTCATCCTTTTTCTTTTTCTCTCTTCTTTTTCTCTCCCTTTCTCTCTTTCTTTTTCACAACAAACACACATATACATACATTCAGACACACTCTCTTTCTTTCTCTTTCTCTCTCTCTCTCTCTCTTTCTCATTCTCTTTCATTCTTTTCTTCACGTCAACTTATTTGTATATTACGATCGCATTTTTTTCTAATTAATAATTGATCGTAGATTTTTTCGAATATGTATACATTTATGTATATATATATATATATATATATATATATATATATATATATTTAAATATATATATATAATTTTTTCTCTTCCCCAGGAGAGAGGTTGCCGGAAGAACTCCAATCATCTCAAAGCCGCTATCATGACTTTATTGGTGAGTTTTTGCATTTTGGTATATTAAATATGAAATTTATATGCGAAAATTGCGATTCGAAGAATATGTAAACCGATGTAAAGCGAGAAAGACGAAATGAATAGGGAAATCAAAATATAATATATTATTATTTTATAAGAAATTAATAGATTTTAGTGTTTTAAACTGTAATATTATATAAGAATATAATTGATCTGAGTAGGTTTACTATTTGTTTCTTAATAAATGATTGCCTTTTCACAAATGGCGGTATACATCGTGTATAAGAAGACTAATATATATCTAAACTAATAATTTAATTTCCTTTAGAGTATTCTGTTTTCATCTAACAGTTATCAGATAAAATATTCAAAAATACGCATCTATTTCTTTTTCGAAATTGCTGATACTACGATTTTTTTCGAAGGTATTTTCTTTTGCAATTGAATGGCAGTAATAAATAATTCGATGAATCTGCTCACAAAGCTAACAATTCAACAATTGGAAATTTGAAAAAAATTTAAATTATATATAGAAATATATCATGATCATTAAAGATACTTTTTTCTGATCATTATTTCGACAGTATCAAGATATAAATAAAATTACGAATCTTTTATATGCAAAAATGTGAAAAAAATATTTAGCTACGTATATTAATTTATTTAATATTTAAAATAAAGATTGTAGATTCTGATAATATTTTATAATAACAAAATTATAATAATGATTTACGGATTCTATTTTCGAAGCTTTATATAATGTATAGGCTGACAATCAATTATCAACTTAGACTTCTTTAAAATATTTAATATTAAGTGATTTTTCAAAATTATAATAAAATGAAAAGGATTTATGATTAAATTTTTCTAAGCGGCTTGAGAAGATTTGAAGCTTCAAACTTTTCTAAATTTTGAGAAAATTTTGAGTTGTATTGTTGACTTCTTGAACCAGATCACCGAATCAATAATTCATTCCTCTTGATCTCGATTCACCCCGATTTACATTATATTGGCGGATTGTATTAGTGTGTTTACGCGGAAAGAAGCGCTATTGAATTTAAAAAGTGAACATAATAGAATTTATAACTTTTCGCGAGAAGATTTTAGTGGGTCAAGTACAAAACTTCATAATTCTGATGTTGAATCGATGATGAAACACAATAAACATTTTAGGCCGGAATCCGTTCTGGATATTAAATTGTTGACCATCGATTAGACATTCCGCAAGCGGCTCGGAATTCTCTCGGCCTTCTTTCTCTTCCCAATCGCGAAAAATTACGATTTACGCTTTACTGTGTCCTTTTTTCTCTATTTTGCTTTTGTCTCTCTTCATCTTCATCTTTATCTTTTAAATATATTTTATTTGTATCTTCTTCACTGCGATCTCGCGCGTCTTCTCTTAAGCCTACGTATGACGAATCTCACGTTTACACTCTACGTTTTGTTGAGCTGGTGTTATGTCCTTGTTATATGAATGTGTGTATGTGCACATGTACTTGTATTAATCTTTACACTTGTATTAATCTTTCCTTATAAAGCTCACCCGTGTAATCTTGTTTCCTTAATTGTTATTGTTCGCATAAAGTATGTCGCTGCGGCCGTATCATATCTCTGCAATCCGTCTTTGCCCCAATCTAATTAAAAATAAAAATAAAGTGTATATTAAAGCACGTGATAAACATCAAACGCAGTACGAAAAAGCTTCATCTTCGGTTTTTATCTGATGCATTCGATAGCAGTGAAACGGAATCACAAAATAAAATGTAGGGAATGAGAGAATGACAACACACGAACGTATGCATCTTCTTAGATCTAGCAGGAATACTTTGTGACTGCGAGAATTTGCAAACTTTTCTAAAACAATAGATATAAGTCCAAGATCTACGTATATACATAAATTAATTATTTAATAATTCGTAATAATTTTTAACGGCAATTAAATAGATATGGCTCGGGAAAATATGTAGTGATCAATAAATACTAATCACGTAATTGAATAGGAAACCAAAATATATATTAATAGAGAAAATATATTTGACTGTTAACAAATTTAACATAATTTTGGTATGGTACAATTTATTTGTATATGTTAACTTAATGTATCATCATATAATAGCCGTTAAAAAACTCTTTAAATTCCACTTGTGAACACATTTCATTTATTATGTAACGAATGTATTGCATTCAATTTAAAATATGGATTTATTGGCTCTCACTTCTTCCTCAGTTTTTACTGTTTTAAATCAGTCAATAGAATAATAATATTATAGTGACAAATTATCACAATTTTACAGTACATTAATCCTCCTTTTCTTATAATAATAATAATAATCGATAATAACCGATACTTTTATTTATTTCTGACAATCAAGATTTGAATCTTCCATTCTTCTAAATAAATAAAAGGCATGTTGAATCTACTTTGATAATTTGTTCATTACATCCAAAATTTAAAATGTACGCTAATTTTCGTGCTTATTAAAAAATGGCGTTTGTTAAATAATAATTGTCCCAACAAAGAAAATTTCACTTATATTTTTGATTAAAAAAGGCGATTATCCGGATAAGATCGATCGCTTTTTTTATATTCTCTTATGCAATACGTCTATTTTGAACATTTGTTTGAAAATAGAAAATATCACGCTCCCTTTCACATTTTATCATTCTCTGGGCTATAACGGGACAGCTATCATTTTGTTTTGCTTACAAGAGGTTGGGCGGTGTACAAAACGTTGGTGACACACGCGATCGCAGTTTGCCTACTTTGTCTCTCTTTTGTCAGTCTCAATGCACTGTTTTCTTTTGTCTTCAAACGAACCGAGTTTTACGTCGCGCGCATAATTTAGGAACTTAAGAATACTGTGACTTCTTGTCAATATACTTTAATCTCCGCCATTTTGTCGCTGTAGGTCTCTTTGTGGTCATGAAAAAGTATTGCTAACGTTCGTTAAGAATTGACTCGTTTTGCACGCATTATTATATTCCTCTCTTTCCTTGCATGCACATTCATTAAAAGAAACAAAATGGCTGCCGTTCCACGTGACGCACATATCCAATTTAAAATTATTTCTCTTTTTCTCTCTCTTTTTTTTGTTTACCCTGTTGTTTAATGCAATAATAATAACAGCACGCATATAATAATCGCGTGTATATTCGTCGTTTATATAATTATAATTCATCGATTGATGACGCTCTTTCTTGTGAATTCAATTATAGTAATGATAATATGTAATAAGGAACCATTTATTCTGCGATATCAACGAAACGCGAATGTCCCAGTCGTATAAATTACGCGCATAATTTATTAAGGGCGATGCGGCCCTTGTCGCCAGAAAGAAGGGAGGAACCTCTTGTAAATCCTCTGCCAATGCGATGGAATTTCTCATATTTGTGTATTATGTATTTTAAACGCACTATCGTTTTAGTACAGTTGCTTGAGGCTGCTCGAGATCTTCTTTTATGCGTGCAATTTTTGTTCCAAGAATTGGAAGGTTTCAATACTTGCTTGCAGACGATGGAAAAAATCTATTTTCTATCTAATTCGTTCTTAGAATCCAGTGGCATTTTGTGTCCGCTACGATACATTATAGAAAAATGCACGCATAATAAAAACTCAAGTAGTTGAACGTCGATTATCATTAAACAAGATTAACATGAAATTTGCTTTCCTTGTCTATGTTATATAGTTGGGATTTTAATCTAAAAGATTATATTACACCGATAACTCAGAGTCAGAGTTGAGCGAGACCGTTAATGCAACTTAATCTACGAATGTTGGTAATTAACTCTGTGGTGATATCCATTCATTGATATTGACCGTCCCGTCCGTTTATTTAAAGAAATAACATTAAAGTCGATCACTCTTAATCATCCGGGAAGCTCATGCTTTGAATAATCATTTCTATTCTCACGCTAATTGAAATTCCTCTCGTCTTTCTGCGCAATATCATAAGGTCACAAGTTAACCTAAACTCCAATCACCAATAGTCCATTGGAATCTATCCAATCTTTGCTCATTCACTCGTCAATTGGATCGCGTTATACAATATAATGTTAAGTAATATTATCCGAAAGAAAGAGGAGCAACCACAAATGGCTGAGAACACGGGAAAGCGACTTCAGAATGCGAGATTTGAACTGAAGCGTCGTTTGTTTGTTTTCTGCATTGTATAATGTAATCCAATTGAGGCTTGGATCTCAAAAGGGGCCTACTTCTCTTTTACGTCGAGTGGACCTTGGGCCTCTCCTAATATCCGAAATATTACTGGAAGCGCGATGGGACGCAACATCCGATGTCCAGCCATATTTGCGATATATAGATTATAATATAATATTCACTCTCACGTTTATGTCTTTCCTCGCTAGCCCATTTTAGTCCCTAGATCTAACCGCGACCGCTACTAGCGGCCGTGCATTTTAATCCTAAAGGGTAACTCTTTCGCACTCTCACGTACGCTCATATCGTCTTTCTCCCTATCCCTTTCGCGCTCGATCTTTCTCTCGTATAACTTTAGGTTTTTGTTTCTCTTTTTTTCCTTCTTCTCCTTCGACATCTCTCCGTCCTCCCGTTAAGCTAGCGTTTGAAGCGCACCGTCGACCGATGCTCCATATATCGCGGACGAAGATTACGCGACATTTCTATGTGTATATAGTTTATATACTATCTTCCTCTCTCAGCTCGATCTTTTGCCGATCGTTTGATCTCCCGCTGTATGAATCTTAAGTTTGCACCTATACGTTGGTTATCACCGACGCTGGTTAACTAAATTTTCTTTGCTTGTCTGTGTGTTGTAAGTGAGACTATAATCTAGTGAAGAACCATGAATCGCTAGACTCACATGTCAACCAGAGCTAATTAAGCCAGACTATCGGTGTAACTCAGCCTTAGACGATTAGACGCCGGGGATGTGGAGAGTGTGTCGTAGCTTCCGTGTATGTGTGTGTTGTGTGAAGTGTATTGCGGTTGTTTGCCGCTGAAAAAAAAACTTTCGTATCTTCTTTTTCTTTGATCGCATTGGCTCGTCTATAGGGTCATGCATATACAGCATTATTTTAAATTAATTATACGGTAATTTGCGTAAGATACGCATAATATACGTGTATATATATAACGAGGGTTACTGCACGTAATTGGTTTTAAAGCTATACAGCGGCCGATTAGAGTCATGACAGTCATTGTCCGGCACCTCCGGAAGCTCCAAACGGAACTTTGAAACAAGCGTTTGGTGTCAATCAGAATTACAGAGTAGCATAAATCAACGCCATTTATATCCTGATTTTCCTTTTGTTTCAAAAGCAGGAACATTGCTGTCGCGTTGAGCGACTTCGTCGTGGTGTATAGAGAGTTTAAATATATCTAATATAATATAATAAATAATTTTACAACTTTTTCAAAATTATTTTGATTACCGTAAAACATTGTATTGCTATAAAACATAGTATTCTTTAAAGTTTAATCATAAATCCACAGTGCTTGTAATCATTAAACGCGTGCATTAAACACACACACACACACACACACACACACACACACACACAATCACGTTTATCTATTGAGATATAAATGGCGGATTCGTCGGCAAAGTGCAATTAAAGAATTTCCGCTATTCTGTGATTCCAACGATATCATCCACTATTGCTCCTTCTTTTTGGAAATCTTCCGATGTTGCGCTTCTTATCGTTTCGAACTTGCCTCGTCGGCCCGAAATTCAACGGCAGCTCTCTTGCGTGTCTTCCCTCTTCCCACAAATAATGCTAACAGCGTGACATCAAGTATGTAACACGCTTATATGTGTAACTCCCTCGCTCGCCCGCCGCTACATCTTTCTGCATCATTTCGTTGCGCACCCGGGAAAGCAGGACTACGACAGGACAGGAGAGAAGCACCGTTCCGCCATTTAGCCAGCGAAAAGGCACGTTGGGAGAGAAGAAGGAGCTTGAATCTGTATGTGCAGACGTAGAGAAAGGGCAGCAAAAAGGATCGCTTGATTTATCCATTCTACTTTTCATCAACCTTTATCCCTCTTCTCCTTTTCTCTCTTCTCCATGTCATCGTTCCTCTCTCGGCCGCCATTAAACTCTTCAACCCTTCCCTCGCATACGATTAAAACTTGAAAGCCCAGAAACAAAGTCTTTCCCAGGTGTGAACGCGCGTATGTGCCTATCATTATATAATATACGCGGGCACGCGCGGTGCACGGCGCTCGTTAATAATTGCAATCGCCAGTAATCATGTAATAATTAATAATTATAATATTTGTGAGAGTTGGTATTTTTTCCGTGTCTCTTTAACTGCCTTAAATACTAGAGGTCATACGTTATCGTCTATAATAATTATCAATTATTTATATATTTATATATATATATATGTGTGTGTATATATATATTTATATCTTTATATATATATACTATTTATATATATTCTAGACTTAACCGCTTAAATATTTAGCAATTAATAATATTAATTTAATTTATTATTATAATATTATTATTTCTTTTATTAATGTCGGAGAACGGGCTGGCGTCAATACGCAGTTTCGGCCATAACTAGCCTATTGCAGCGCGTGTTGTTACCTCTTCCTGTTTCCGTCTGACGGTCGGTCTTCCTGTCGTTTTTCTCGTCTTTTTCTTCTAACCTTCTCTGGACGTCTTCCCCGTTGCGTCAGTTTCTTTCTCTTGCTCATCAACAGGATTAATTTTCTTCTCTCTATCTATAGTTGCATCCAACTGGATTCGACTAATGCTCTAAATTCTTTCTTAACGCATTATTACATATTTTTTTCGCGTAATATTACATCCGGTTATTTACAATCCGGATTTTAAAGTTGCATCGATTGGATCTTACTTGATAGTTTCCTTCTGTTCGACATTATCCGTTTTTTAAATGTATTGCAACTTTTGATCGTTATTTATATCTTTGTATCTATACAGTAGGCGTGTATGTGTTTTTTTTTTTCGTCCAGAGATCGTCCACTGTATTTAGCTGCCTCAAATCGTCCATGTTGCTTATTATATCAGGCGACCGTGCTGCGTTCTGCCGTCTCGTCCATCCTAGCGAGAAAATTAAGAATTCAATAAGTTAGATATGTCTCGTGTAAAAAGCGGTCAATTTTAATTAATTCCAAATTCAGCTCACATAGCATAAAATAAAAACGACCCTAAAATCTCTTTTCGAAAACATGTTCGAATCTTGTGGATATTTTTTAGATATGTAAAAGTTAAGAATTATTTGTGTCTTTTTTAAATATAAATCATTAAAGTAAAGATTTGTTTCATTATTATTGTTATTAATATTCTGTTACTGTTTCACGTAAAGTTGTTTCTCGTCAAGATAATACTATATTCAAAAAATTATGAGATAGACGAACAAACTGAACTATTCGCATGTGATTGTAGACAGTAATATTGGCGAACGTTCTTAATAAATTTAACATAAAACAACATAAAACGTAAATATAACTTGACGAAATATTGTCGATGGCACACATACCTGTTATTAGGTCTTAACAAGGCTCAATGGTAGCCATTAGTGAACGCCGCTGGTATTAGAGGACCCTGGAACAATACAATATATCGGTCTCATCAACTTTCCCATAAAAATAATGATTATTACACAAGGGTGAGCACAAAGATAAACCCTTATGTTTGCCTGCATATCTAAAATTGCAACGTGCAATTGCGGTACTTGGCCTTTGAGGTTGTGGAATGTTTTTTCTGCTATATCTTTTGAAATTCCACAATGTAAAGATAATAATAAGTGAC
Organism: Aphaenogaster ashmeadi; assembly: GCA_003063805.1. Classification (NCBI taxonomy): domain Eukaryota; kingdom Metazoa; phylum Arthropoda; class Insecta; order Hymenoptera; family Formicidae; genus Aphaenogaster; species Aphaenogaster ashmeadi. The sequence continues at coordinate 643,790 of NJRQ01000080.1, forward strand.
AAAAATGCGAGAGAAAATACGCGAAGTGATATTACATGGGAGAAGTCAGTCTTGGGTATATTAAACATATTGATATTGTAGAAAATGAGTAAATTAGAGAAATCCTGTAAACAATATTAAGTTTATCTTCCATATAAGCCAATGTAATAATTGTTATACTATACCTGACGGACCAGAGATGTATTCATAAAATATAGAATCAGAATATAGAATGTATAAAGCGTATATAATATGTACATAGAAGCAATTTTTTTGTGAGATTGATAACCGGTTGCATTAAATATAATGTATGTTCGCAAGAAAATGTTGTATCCACATTTGCTTGTTATAAATGCGTAAAGCTGATGAAATTGCAATACGGAACGAAACGATAAAGAGCTTGGTCGATGGTCAAATAATTCTTTAATTTTGAAATATTTTATTATATTAATGTGTGTAAAATTCATTTCAAATTCTTGCATACGATATAAATTTTTAAACATAAAATGTGAATATACATTTTTTCATCAAGTTTATTTGGATAATTTGTTTTATTCGTCATAACATTTGTTAGAGATATATTGATGTTTATACATTCAACGAATATTTTAGTAAAAAAAGAATATTTTAGTAAACTCTTCTGTATTCATTATATATAATTAAAATGCGATGCAAAAGCTTCCTTTGATTAGATCTTTTTACAATTGTTTCTATATTAAATCAACCGTTACTTTCTCTAATATCTTTCGGTTTTACGTCACATCTGTTATCAATTCTATTTAGTTGATGAAGTTCCATTAACGAAAATTGTTGAGAATAATTCACTTGTTTTCGATGAAATATAAAAAATCGTGCAACTTACGACAATAGGACAAATAAATTGACTGGATAAATAAATCATGTACGAAGCCGATCAATGAACGCGGAAGTGCCAGACTTTCGACCACGTTCTTTATCCTTACGTTCCATTTCTCTATCGGAAGGGGCCCGTTCCGGTGAAGAAAAGGGGAGTATTAAATGGACTTACGGGACTGTAGTTGAGCGGGGCACGGGATACGGCGATCGCGGGAAACGCGGTCGTGGGGGGCTGCGGGCTAGCTGCGGCCTGGACGTAGCTTGCGACTGCGGAATCCGCGGCTGCGGCTGCTGCTGCGGCGGCGGCGCTCGAGCTGTACATGTCAATCGGGCCCGGTGAATTGGCCGCCGGGAAAGACCGGCCCTGCGGCCCACCGTGGCCGCCGGCCGCGTGCGGCGACGCCGGCGGGAATCCGGCCTGCGCTGCGGCCGCCTGGTAGTTGTTCATCACTGCAACGAACCCGCGTCAATGTTCACCCTCTTATCCCGATCGAGCGGACGTCGTTGTCAAGACGAGGACAAGCCTCAGCGAAGCTCGTCCTCGCCTTCCGCGGGACGCGCGATACGCGAAGGCACTCGTAAATTCGCTTCCGAATTTAGTCTTTGTTAAGAAATGCCAAGAACAATTATCAAAATCCTCAATTACCGCAGCCTAGTTTATGGATAATATAATCGCTGTGATTTGATTAGACTGTAATAATAGTGTCTTTTTATATTAATGTCAATTCTTTTCATTTATTTTCATTATAAAGAAACACATAATATTCTTATACAGTTAACTCGTAAAGATTCAGCTTTGACTATGGCAGAGTAGTTGAGGATCTAAAAAGATACCATCTCTTTTATCTAATCGTTAAATGACCGTTAAATGACCATTAAACCGCGTTTAATTTTCAATCTTGTAATCGTAGCGTACACTATTTTACAACAATTAAACATCTGAGTGACAATTATGGGACGTGAATATTCTGATTGTTTCATTCTACCCGCGATAGCGATACGAGCGTTGCATGCCTTATCCTTTTTAGGAATCTTCCATGCAAGTACCTTGAGGCACGTTGCTCCGTTGGCGTTTGCCCCTAGTTTTTAGCTTTTTCGCCTCTTTCCGCTTACTAATATCAAACTCATTTCAGTTGTATAACGATACGCTCTAGCGGGTTAAATCTCATTAGAGATAAGGTTCTTTAACTCATATATACTATACGTATAGTGTGATGTTTGCTGTAACGAGCTCACGCATATTCGTGCACAAATGAACAACGACGATCTCTGGTCTACATTTTACTTCGAGGACTGTGCATGTTAAATGATCGCGCCTTTAAATGATCGCGTAAATGCCAATATGTCGACGAGTACGTATCACGTTTACACACATTGAATACAAGGAAAAGGATAGAGTCCATTCAATGAATATCTTCTCGTAATTTCATTGGAGAAGAAATAGGAAGGAATAAAAGAAGACACTCATGAAGCGCATTGCAAGGCAGCCTTTACATACGATCATAGAGATAATAAAAAAAAGCGCCTTGCACATATATATGTATCACATTGTACAACACGTCACTGGGACAAGCAACGCAATCGCACGAGGCAGTAATGGCGTCTTAAAAAGTTACGAGATACAACAGGCTTTCGACTACGATTGGTTTGATTCGCACGAGGAATGATTTTCCTTCGTGCTCTTAAGAAGTCAAATAGAGGCAAAAATTGACAAGGTTGGTTCGATTAGAATGGCCAAGCGACGAAAATTAAACTTACCCCATTTCGCGTTCAGCTTTCAAAGTAAAGATTCCGCGTGAAAATACCAACCAGGAAGGGAATAAAATATGAAGAAAAACTATGATGATACGGATAATTACAAAATTTGGTGCAATGTATGTGTTGTGAGAGATCAGTAAAAAATTAAATTTGTGCTAATAAAAAAAACGCGTTTTTTCTTGTGTTATTAATATGGAATAAATGTATTAGAAATCTGAGGATTACAAATTTAAATAATAATTTATTTTACTCTTTGTGCCGATTATAGCAAAAGCAAGGAAATCTAAAAGCAGTTTTCCATCTCTTCTGAAGAATATAGAAATTTTAATCTTGTCATTCCTTTTGCACCAAGTCCAATTGTTGGCAAGAAAATAATACTAATTATTAAAAATAATATTTCCAAAGCTAATTTTTCTCTTCAAATAACTGAACAAACACCAAATGATGTTTTTTCTAGTAATGTAAATCCTTTTAGCAGTTCTGATTTTTTACTATGTTTTCCGTCCACTTTTGCAACTGGAATATTTCGTGCTTTCAGGAAAAGACATTACGAGAAATATATGTTACTCTTGCGAGCTTTTCCTGCAGTACGTTAACGCATGATATTTGGTGTGTATATATATATATAATGCACAATAGCAAGGATTAAGTACTAATGCGATTACTATGTTTATAGAATGTTCGAAACTCTCTTTCTAAACCTTGCCAACAACTGCTCTTCGTTCCCACACATATATACAAAAGTAAGGAGCGAAATCATAGCGAAACTACTCTACGCTACTTTCGAAGCTGTATCACACACGGGAAAACAGTGTCTCGGCGTGTCGTCCGCATTCTGAAACTTTAGCACTCGTAAAAACTCTGACAGATAGCCAATAAGAAGCGGCGGAGATTAATGCATCTGACTCGAGCGATTCCATATATCGCGCTCACGTTGTTCGCGCGCAAGTGCTCGCGTAAATGTCATACGGTACGTACTTTCGGATTAACGGCGGTCACGAAAGCGGAGGAGGGAAAAGACGACGAGAACAAGGAAGAAGAAGAAGAAAAGAAAGAAATGGCGAAAGAAGAGTGAGTGTGCGGGGCGGAGGGGAGAGATCGTAAGCGGGCGGTACGCGAAGAATTTGAAACTCTCTCGACGGGGGCGAGGAAAAGGGAGGCCGATGGTGACGGGGCCACGGGAAACCGAAAGCGCCCCGGCGTACAATCTAAAAACCTATTCAGCTTTTAAACTCTTGACAATGGCGGCCGGTTACAAAGTTTTGTGCCGGTACCATGGCGAGAGGGAGGCGCGTAGGGATCGTGGGGCTCGGAGGAGGGACGAGCGCGATTCAAAAGTTTGATTTATTTGAGAGGAGATTGCGGACGGCACGACGGGGCGACGGCGGGCAGATCGGGGGCAGATTCTAGATGGGGAGTACGACCAAAAAAAAGATAGAAGAACAGAGGCGTATTTCGCTGCCGGCATCTCGACGCCCTCGCATGTGTGGCACTTCGGGAACTCCTTGCCTCTCGCTTCTCCCGCGTCTCTCGGCGATTCGGCAGGAAGTGATCGCGTAATAATAGAAAGATGAAAAGTAACGAGACGGTATTCGTTAGGATTGAGAACAATGCTTTTCTTTAGGAAAAAAAAACGTTACTTTATAATGAGATGAGAAGGAAGGTGTCAAGGAACAGGAAGTTTCCGCTAAACTGATTGTGAGAAATTATTCATCTCTGCGTTTATTATCTGGAAGAATAAGCGATACGGTCTCACTTACTTTATTAATATCCCGAGAATAACATCACGAATGACGTTAATGATTTCCCACGACAGTCTCCGTTGGTTGTTTAGACGAGACTTATATATTATACGATACTTATTAATGAAATATTTCTACGTATAACAGTCACACATGCACAGTAATCATGCTTATCAAAGTAGCCATGCTTTCCATTGTTCGCGTACACGAATCGTAATCGTCTTCTGAAATTACAGACATTAACCGATCCAAATCTTTCTCCGACTGTTATTATTTCACTAAATGGAGATTGATTCTTGAAAACTAACTATTAAGCAACACATGAAATGGTAAAATTCGAAAACCTTAAAGGGGATAATGTTTCGCAAAATTATCCATCTCCATATTTGGAAATAGAATTCAGTTTGAGGAAATATCGCTGCAAAATATTAGACGGTTGAAATGAAATGGCAAAAGCAATGATTCATTCGAACGTAATATTGCGTTTAACGTTTTATTCCGCATTATTCCGTTCAAGCAATCGTGAGTATTCTTTCAAAGATACTGCGCACAATCTTTATTGCTTGCAATCTCGCGTGACTAGTTAACGAAAAAGCCATCATAACCGAAATTGTTTGCATTTCCGGGCGAATCGATCGCAGCGCGACGAAGCGAGTCGAGAAAGCGTATTACATTCGCAACCGAGGAGAAGAAAGACTTTTAAAACGTACCAGAAAGTGCTTGTGTAAGTAAGGGCGTGTTGTTGTTTGGGGTGAGCTGTCCATTGGTTAGATCCACTGAAACATAAAACTTCGATCACAACTGCGCCACACTTGCAATACGCGTATGTGCTTTTGCTATTCATTTTCGTCGACTATCACTCGGCAATAGTCTGGAAGCTAATATATATATATATATGTATATATATATGTAAAAGGAAAAAAAAGAAAAAGAATAGAACGAACAGAGAAATGATGAGGCGCCAGATGGACGATTGAAAAGAGAACAGACGCAAAAGAATGATTTTTTCCGAATGTGTTGCTTTGTCAATCGTCTCTCTTGTTTTCGAGTTTCGTCCGAGGATGTCGACAATCCTCGAGTATGCGTGCCTTCTGCCTCTCGTCTTCGACACTCAAGTATAAAAAGTGGCTCTTAAACGTTCGTATAGACGGGCTGGTTCTTCTATCGCGAAAAATTACATTCGACGAATGAATTCGCGCGTGTTAGGAAACACCTTGGAAATAACGGAAGCGCCATACATCGCCGAAAAGTGACAGGTGTTTTCTCTAGGCACTTAGAAAGCTTTCGTTTGTATCGTCGGTATCAGCTTTCTCTATCGGGCGAGGATGCTCGAAACCGCGTTGGCGTTTACTGCCACGACTACGGTTTCGATTCGGATGCATCGGTTGGCTGTGGCAATAATGGAACCTAGGGGTATCGATCGCCGTCGAAACTACAGTGCGAGAGACTCCCTGGAGTAGCACTCGATGCATCGAAATGCACTTCGGTATTAATATGCATTTTCCGACTTCCGTACAGAATAGACGAAGGCAGAAACGTACGAAACGCGATAAACGAGGCGGGACGATTCGGGAAGAATTCTCGAGAAATGGTTGTACTTCGAAAGATCGCGCATAGGGGATTTCTGTACCAAATAGAAAGATAGAAAGAGAGTGAAAAAGTTACAGAGAAAGAGAATGAGAGAAAGAGACCGATGATGGCGAAAAAAAGGTACGCGATCATTTGTGTGAGTGCGTATATGAAAGACAGACAGACAGACGAAGAAAGAGAAGGAGGTGTTTCGAGGTGCGTATTTCGAGCAAAGTGAATGTCGACTTCATACATTTCTTCCGGAGTGCATTGCGTTGGACGTGTTGCATCGGCGCCTCTGTATACGCGCGGCCTGCATTCTCACTTCCTGTTCCGTGGTAGTACACCGCCGGCACTCCTGACATTAATAAAGAACAAGAAGAAAGCTGAGAATGATGAGAAACAAAAACGGGGACGGGGAGTACGATCTGTAATGCGAATTGTTACCGTGGCTAAGAAGAGACAAGGATTTATGTTAACGTACTGCGTGAATTAAATAACACATTGTGTTAATGTAGAAGTATTCCTATGTTACAGTTTAACTCTGACAACGCGCGTAGACGTGTAACTTATAGATGTGATACCATAACATACATTATATTTGACAATTCAAATTTAATATTATTTGGATTGCATAAAACATAAAAAATTCTTTTTTATATCTCATATATATCTTCTATTTCATTTTCTCTAATATTATACTATTTTTATATTAATTACACATTTATGTTTATATATGTTGATCTTTATTAGTTTACTCTATGTACACATGTACGTTTTATCCAATATAGATTAGAGAAAAATAATTAAATTTTACTCGTTTCAATCCGATTAGTTGCATCTTATTGAATGTGATGAATTGGTATTGTTGCATATTACTAGACTGTCATTTTATTATATTATTAGTAGCTTAACTATTGCGATCTGCAAAACAAATATAATTGTCACGCATTACGTGAACATTGAAAAACATTAAAAAAGGAAGTTAGACTAAAGGATTAAATAAATAAAGTGTTTGAGATCAACGTGTCAGCGAAAATATTGTCTCAATTTGGTAGATATTACTTCGTAGTATGCTATACACAGGAGGATCGTGGAGAAACTGGAATGCAAATAAGAGATGCAATGGAAATAGCTAGGAATAAAAGCGGGTTAAGCTATTCTATATTCTCATACCCGTGTGAGTAGTCATATCATAAAATGCTAAAGATTAATTTATCAATAACGGCATTTTTCCCGAGCAATCGACACAAGAGAGATGTCTCAGAGAATTTTATTTGAACTATATATTATTATAACTATATATATATATATATATTAAATCCTAAATTAAGAATAATTGCAGTTATATAATAGTTTTGAAATTTTAAGCATTTTCACACAAATTGAAATAACTTTAGAATTGGATTAACTAAGCTAAAATTTATTTAGCAATGCAAGTAGATAACAAAATCGTTATTCTGAGTTTATGTTAAAGAGAGATAGATTTGATTTTAATTAAATTATAATCTGTTTTAACAGCATTTAATATTAGAAATTAAATTAAAAAAGAGATAATGTTAAAGAATTTATGACATATGAAAAACTTTAAATATAAATCATATACATATAATATTGTTGTGATATGATTAGAGAGAAATATAGGAGGAATGAAATACAACTACAATTATCAGTGTTAAATTAAAAATAATATTTTACATGTTAATAATTTCCGACAGAAAAAAGTTCTATGAGAATATTTGCAAACATTGTGTATATTGTTTAGAAATTTTTATCTAAATTCAAATAACTTTTTAAGCTCCAAAAAATTTCGTCAAGTACATATTTTTGGATAGACTATTTCAGTTTCAGAAAATTACAACAAATTATATGTGGCTATATTGTTTTGTATAAGCAACTTAAAATATCGCAGGATTGTATCTAGAAACACCAAGTCTTAATAAAAAATACCAGCAAGTTTCCATTTCGAGAAAATTGTATAGTTAATGAATATCGGTATATGTGTAACTCATATTATAACATTATATCAACTAGATACTTTCAGTATCAAATATTAAGATACAATTAAAAATTAAAAAGGAATGCAAAAGAAGAAAAATGCGTTTATTTTCTTTGATTTTATTCGATGTAATCAATAAAATTTGGTGTTTCTAGGGTTAAATCATATTGAAAGCAAAACAAGAAGCGGGGATAACTCTTTAGCGTATAAATCATATTATGCACAAGCGATTGTGTGCGAATTGTATTTGCAATATACGTGTATTATCTGAGAGTGGAATCGGGAATATGGGAATATTGTTGAAGATCAAAATCATATTTTTGATGCATTGTAAATATGAGAGAAGAGAATAGCCCTTCTATACTGTCGTAGCGACATGTTTTCATGGAGAAGCCTCGTTTTGGGCGTGCAACTATCGGCGCTGATAACGCGATTGCGAGAGAGGGTGAATGGACCATAAATCGTGGATCGACGTGATTTGTATGGGGTATCACGGCGCTTAATGGTGTGGCTTGTCTCTATCGACATGCTCTGACCGGAAGTTCCGAGCTGCCATAGTTAGAGGGAAACACTCTGTAGACCTGTCCGCCGTAACTTGACGATTTACGTGCGTTCATATCTTTTCGATATTCGGCAACATAAATGAATCGCGTCCGGCAAGAATGTGAAAATAAAAAAAGTTTTAAATATTAAAGTAATTCGGACAAAATAGAAATCTGAGATAGAAGTTACATATTCTATCGAAGTCATACGTTGAAATCCGGTTTGAATTTTGAGCCGAAACGGCAAAAATTATTTATACAATTGAAATATATGTCTATTCTTGATGATGATACACAGTTTCAATTTACGTTAATAATAAATTGTCTTTGAAGCATTAAAATATTTTTTTCGATATTATAACTCATATTTTGGTTAGGAAAAAGCGTAAATAACAAGTAATATGAGAAAAATATCATAATAAATATTCGGAAGGTGAGAAAGAGAGACAGAGAATGAGAGAGAGTGTGTCGCGCGCGGTCTCGGGTCGGACAGGTTGACGAATGAAACGGAAATCCTTGCCAGCGGGCGTTTATCGGAAGTTTCATAAAAAGAAAGGGCCGCACGTCCACGTCCAGCCCTCGAAACGGGTGCGGCTTCCGGATTTCGCGACAACCGACGGCTGCACCGATAGCTTTTGGGGTCGTATCTCGATCCGGCCAAAAATAGCGATACACATAAGCACACATATATATCCATATACACAGGTGACCAGGTATGTATATACAGGGTGCTTCGGAGATTGTTCACTTTCTCTGAATCACAGATATTAGACAGGCATAAAAAATGTCAGAAGAAGTATATTCGCAGATATTATGAAAATAATTATTATTCTAACGTCATGAAATACGTTTGAGTTGTAAGCAATTAAATATTTAACGATCAGGATGATTTAAATTGCAAACGAAAATCTTATTTTGCAGATAGATTTTAAGTGCAGCATTTTTGATATTGTGTTATCGAGATACACAATATCGGAAAAAAAACCCGTAAAAATAAATTGAATAATCTACGGGGTATGGGATAAAAGTGAATCTAAATTCTTCAAAAATTCTCTAAATCGCCGGATAAAAGCGTACGACCTCTGGGGCACCCTATATAAATACGTATATACTAAGTATATACTATGTCTGCCCGTGGAAATCCTTATTGCCTGGGTTTGGCCGTCCATCGAAACGACCGACGCGTAGGGATCTAGGCCAAGAGTTCATCTATTTCGAGTGTATCTCCAGCTGACGTAAACGTGATCGAGACTTTAGATAAGGACTTCGCGCCGCGAAATCTACCCAGGAGACTCCGAGTAGTGTGAAACCGGTGAGCTTTGAGTCCCAAATTCTGGCATAGAGTCGTATGCTCAGAATTGGTTGGGTGGAGAACGAGGGATCAACCGAAGGTTACCATTTAGACAAAGAACGTTTGACATGTAAAGGACATATCAATACGTCTGCCACGAGATAATTCTGTCCCGAAAATTGGTTTTGCATTGATTTTGCATTGAAATCAAAGTCTGATCGAGATAGCTTACATATATTTTGGAACGAGCTATGTATAAGATTTATTTATTTCAGTAGGAGGGATTTCAGTAAGAAACTATACGTGAAGTTGCATGAAAATAGAAATTATTAACAAATCCTTTCCATTTTTCAAGATTATCGAGATATATTTTTTTGGTAGATATCCGTAGATTCTTTTCGAAGATAAGCGGATATTCCCACAAAAGTTTTTTTTCTTTTCCATTTTTTTCTATTGCAGATTAAACGATAGGCAGCCAAATAATATAAAAAAGTCGTTGCAAATGTAATAAAGGTTACCTACTTTATGTTGTACCATCATTTTTGGAATATCTAAAGATCCTCCTAATAAAGAAGAATGACGGATCACAGAATTATGAAATAAAGCAATACCTGTTTAGTTCATCTGTTTAGTTCCGTTTCCTTAAATGCATATTCTATTTTGTAATTCTTTATTGTAGATAGGTAAAGTGTGCATGTTTAAAGAGAATAGATGTGAAGTAAACGTATGCGACGTTACTCCATAATGCAAATGTATATATAACATAATGATTGCATAAGCGAGATGCAAGAATATGCATTGCAGGCGGTTAGTATTTCTCAGTAAGAAGAAAGATTTCAGAATGTCGAAACCCCTAAAAGCATTTTATTTGTTCAATGATTTATCATTGAACACGCAAATGTTGAAGAAATTCAAATGCTATGAAGACAATTCTGTACCATATACATAATATTGATTTGCATTATAGCAATATATTGAAGCAGACAGATCCTGATCACCGTCATATTGAGAAACTATATTTTTCCATAATTAAAGAGCGAAGTGCATAACATCTTTGACGAAGCAACACATTGGTCGAATCATGTTGTTAATTAGCGTCATACAGTTAAAGACAATTGTCATAGCGAACTGTTAATTCACGCATCCATGCTCGGCAATGGCGGAATTGTTAAACAACGTGTTAGATGCGTTAAGCAAATTAGTAGATATTTTCCGGGTGGCAGAATCGTTGGCACGTCTCAGACTACACACACGCGTTAGTGGCTATATGCCGACAATAATCGTAACTTGTACATATTGTAGGCAAAGTATATAAACATATGTAGATATCACCGTAACAGGTCGAAGTTTCTAAACTACGAGCTCATCAGTGTGTCACGCTGCTAATTCTAATTAGCGTTCTAATGCTAGCGGTCAAATAAACGACAAGAAATAACGACGCTCGGGTGATAAGTTTTATGACCGGTTCTAGCTCAGAGATACTAGTCGCGAATATAGCAGGAGTTTATACAATTGCTTAGGGAGATACGAGGAGAGATGGACAATCAAATTGACAGACGGACACACGACACACAAAGAAGATAATCACTCTTATTCTATCTACGTGTCTAATCTACTGTTCTATTAATTCTACACAAAAGCCATAGGCGAAACGTCGCAGCGAATCGCCTTACCGCTTTGCAAACAACCTTTTCGAAAAAACTACTTCATCTATATAGATGTAATTTATTATAAATTCAGAACAACACTCAAAAAACTTTTGTCATACACGAAGATACTCTTTACGATCGCTCAAGATAGACTATTTAAACTCGGATCTGTAACTATGACCTAAACATCAGCCGAGATTGCCAATTACACTTCTCACGATAATAAATATTGATTGACGTAATTTAATATAATAAAATTAAAATACTTTTCTCGCGCATTTTGACAGCACCATCGTATTAAAATATTTATATATGTTGCTGTCATATGACACAGAAATGCGTTTTCGGCAAAGCCTATGAAAATTTGCATTAATTTGCAAATGTGAATGTAGTAAGTAGGCAATTTCAGCGTTAACTCTATGTTATTTACTCTCAATATTAATTACAAAGATTAGTCGACAACGATCTGTTTTACTACAGACTGCTTCTAATCAGAAACTATGTATAATCGTTTAACTCGATTTATCTAAATTATCTACATTTTTGTACCACCGCGGGAAGAGTGTATCTCTTTCAATAACGACACTGTCGTTTTCGTTTAGCTACAGTTTGCTATCGTTTCAATCAAATCTTCATGTTCTTATAATCCATAAAATGGACAATCGACCCGTTGTGGTTGAACTAGACTATAATTTTTACACAATATATAATAATTAATATCACTTTATATATACGGCGATGTTTCTAAAAGATAGTAGGTGTAGCTAGATGGTAGATTACTCGCCCCTAGGTGACTGCATCTTCAACGAAGTCTTCGTCATCAATCTCGGCAATGGTTCCGTCCCGGACGCCTTCCCTCCATTTTTTGCGATATTCAACTCGAATTCGTTCATCTCACGGAAAAACTGACCCATAGCCGCGCAACGTAATGAGCAAAATCGTGTGCCACAATATTACGAAAATGATAATAAAAAGCGTGAAAATAATAAAGATATTTCAGATCTCATAAGAAAAAATATATATATATCAATGATACAACGTATAAGAGATTGTGGAAAATGTTTGTGAATTAGAGTAGCCCTTTGGTGTGTTTAACACTCTTTTGTAACACTTTCGACGGGCTATGGGTCGCGCGGAAAGATCAAGAGTGCTTTTACGAGGCTGATTTCAGTTTTCACTAGAACTACATACAACCAGTTTGGATACATGCAAGCGTTGCTCCAACCGGCGCGCGAAGTAGCAGTCAACAGTCAAATAGTGGTAAATATTCATAAGTAGAGAGATGCTCAAAAAGATATGAATATACATTTACTTTCTTGATTAGTAGAAAAGCTTGTATTCTCTTACTATGATATAATCTAATCTTGAATATCTGTCTCTAATATAAAGATCACCTTTAATGTCAGCGAGAGATGAGAATCTGATGACCTCGTTTAGCGCTAAATACGATGAGAATACGAGCCCAAATATTGGGTATCGATAGCTTTAAAACAAGCTCTATAAGTTGAGATTTTCCGGTGTTTTGTAACCGGCCGCGGCTTCGCTTTTATTTCAAAGAGAACCTTTCCGCGGAACATCAAGGTTAGGAAAGGATCTAACAGTTCTCTTGTCATGCGACGTGTTATACACACAAATCTTCCGTAACACGGTTTTTCAAACAGACCTATAGACATCAGGCTAAGTTCTAGTGAAAACTAATGTTAGGCTCGAGTACTCATATGGATAATAGAACGATGGAAGATCTGGATATAACTATGTACTATGAGCTAGGCAGCCATCCAACACCAGTACAAGATACAGGATTTAAACGTATATATGTATACGTAGAAACCAAATGGTTCTCGTTACGATTACTTGTTAGGCTATTCTAAACACTATGGAGTGAAATGACATACGGTATATTTATATGTATATATAAATATATATATAGAAAGACCCCTGACTGATCAGAGATTGTCTCGATACGTATTCATGTGGTAAATACGAGAATTTCATAATATATTATTAATTTTTTCGTATTTGCCATATGAGTATCCAGGTGTCTCTAATGGATTGAACAATATGTGCACTGATTCTATTTTTGGAACATAGAATTGCAATTCGCCATTTGTTTATACGACAGATTATATATGCAGGATGCCCCGAGAAATATATGCGATACAGCACGGTATTATATCTATTGAATAACTCTATCAATATTCCATTGAATAACTTGACACATATTTCTGGAAATAGCTTCGATACATATTTATGACTCGGATTAGCATGGGTATCATAAAGTTTTTTCGTAGGTAAGCAAAATCGTATAATGAGCTGATTGTGATGAAAGCAAATTGTATTTGATATAGTAATCTTCCCTGTAATCGAATAACGATCTGAAAAAAGAAGTTTATCCCAAAAATACGCTTCATCGAGAAACCATGATTAAACATTTCTCCACGTCTCCTACCATCTCGTCAGAATTGTTTTGTGGTAGAGTTATCGAAGAAGCGAATTAGGTTTTAAAGATTAACTTTCTGGCATGTTAAATAGCGATTAAGATCGGCAGATTTGAAAACATAGATACATAGTGTAACCGATGTAAAGGGAACAAATCAAACTCGGGATAAAGGCAAGAAACTAATTCAAACTTTTACTGCTGCAGCGAAATCGTACAAGGCTGCGACTTATATCGCTTCTTCGATACTTACCCTTCGCCAATCGTATTACTCGATTGAAGGACTAATTATTCCCTTAATTAAATTGGAACGCAATAAAATATCTCATGCCGTTACACGGTTATAGCGCGGTCATTTTTTGTGACGATAAAACTGGTTATCGGGCGATCATATTAATTCATTTTAATCGCCCGTTCGTTGAAAGCGTCGATCATCCGATTCCCAATTTAGTGGAAAGTATAATATAATATTAACGTAACGATACACACGTATATCATATTACGCGACCTCTATAGGCAGATTTATTTTAATATGATAGAACACGTCTATAATGATTGAACTAATAAATTGTTAATCGGCATAGATTTTATACCAATTATAGAATTAATAAGGTTCTTTGAGTTGTACGTACAAACGTAAATAAAGTCCGAGAGAAATTTTTGAAAAGATCTTATGGCTAAACTGTGTTAAATTGACATAAAGGAAGTAGGACAACGCGGATATTTTAATAATACGTACTCTATTTTCGTCGCGAACACGAGAGAGAAAGAAAAAGAGTTCGTATGTAAATCGATCGGTTTTCAAAATCGCATATGGTGAGAAAAACAGACGAGACGAATACAGATCGCGTAGACGATACAACGAACAACAGATGCACAACTAAGATACGGTTTTCTGTTTCCTAAGCATTCCATAAAAATAGATATATAGAATATACATATGTATATTTGTGTACGAAAAAGAGTTCAACCAATAATAAACACTATCGGTGACAATACTCGAACTATGGGTACCTAAAATAACTAGATAGCAACAGTGGCAGAGAGATGTCTCGTATTCAATCAGAATTAAGTAATGTAGAATGTATGAGAATGATTGAGTGATGTAATACCGGATTCAGATCAAGCAAGCAAGCTGAATAAACACAAATGAATAGTTTGCTTCAATACTGCTGGTACTGTTCGCATTTATTGAAACAAGTTCTTCATTCGTGTTTGTTCGCTCTCACCTGCTTGGTTTGAATCCAGATTAAGAAAGTGTTAATTTGTACGTTTCGACTGGTCTTCATTAACAGCGAAAGATAGAAGCTATCATGTAGTAATATTCGTCAATAAGTACTCAATTTTCAAGTAACAATTTATAGCACAAAAATAAGAATTCTAAGATTTAATTTTAAATACACAATTTAAGAATTCAATATTTAGGGCCGATTGTTCCAACTTCTTGATAAGTTTTACCCGACAGGTAGCACACACATATCTACGTTTCTTTTCAGATAAGTTCTAAAAAAGAGACAAAGATATGCTACCTGTCGAGTAAAACTTACCAAGAAGTTGGAACAATCGGCCCTTAGTGTTATTACAAAAAGTAAACTAAAAAATTCGAATGTTATGAATATTATATCGATTCAGAACATAATAATAAAAATGTTAGAGAAACATTTCAGGAAAGAAAAAAATATCTTTTGATAGAATTTTAGCGCCGATTTCAAATACAAAATATGCCCATTATTAGTCATCAAACTTTTCTCATAACTAATTATTTTTAAAACGTTCTAGAATAACAACAATAAAACATTAGATACCTTATTAAATTTTTAAGTTTGTTCACGATTCTACGTACGAAAAAAGAAGTTTTGATACATACGTATGAGTGATCTTGATTGGTGTTCATAGTGGATTGAGTACGTGTGTGTTTGTGCAATACGTGAACGTGTATGTGGAATCTGGGTATGTACTACGTACTACGGATTACGGTTACCGTCAACACGAGCGAGAACACGAGAACTTGGTGGAACAACCTGGCACTTTGGGGTTGAAGCTTACCGGTGCAACCCCCGCTGGGGCTCACGGACACTCGGCCTACCCTTGGCCCCACTGCGCGGTACACGACCGCTCCTACCCAACAAGAGACATCACCGATCTTACATGATATAGAAATGTTCGTTGATCACGCTAATATAATTTTATCATCTATCGACAATTGGACAACTTGGTGCTGGATTAAGTTAATCGCGTGATTAACAAAACTCATAAATAAATTCAAGTTTTTTTACGTTATTATGTGGAAAAGAGCACAGGTACCTTTTGTAATAATAAAGTCTATAAATGTGTAGATGCTAAATGTAACAAATGCTCATTTTTTTGTGTTTATAATTTTTTTACTTTTTCGAAGGAAACTAATGTTTCAAAATTTTTTCAAAATTAATTGAAAATTTAAAAGAATATCAAGTACGAATATATGTATGTACAAATTACGATGAGTTATATTAATAAGTAAAAGGGTTTGTGACTATGTGTACATTATGTGTGTACGTCTGTTTTATGTTTAAATAAGAAATACAAGTATATATATTCCTATATATGTAAAATTACCATTACATAAATATCTGTAATTGCTGTTTCAATAACGTTTAGCAAATATCAGGAAGGAACGAAAAATTTGTTCTTATTATCATATAAGATTCACTGTACGTAAAAAATTTTTTTGCTCTTTCATTTATGATTTACGTTTTTCCTCTACGCTTTTGATTTTTATAAAGATAGTTTGAAATTACTATAATGCACTTAATTCAGCATTGTATATTCCATATTGCGCTTTTGGATAAAGAATCGTTTACTATTTCGTGCTTGCCCACGTGTTCGTGATATTGCAATTTCTGTAATTTCCTACTGTTTATAAGGCACGTGGTTTCAATAGAGAGAGAAAGAGGGAGAGAGAGAGAGAGAGAGAGAGGAGATTGGGTCTCTCTATAACCATAAATTCCCTTCATTAATTTAACATTTTGGCTTCAAATTGTATTTGAGAGCATATGTTTAAATGTCAGAGTATATTATTTCGAAATCAGTCTAACTTCAATATACCGTATATAAATAATAATTAATTCTCGAAATTTAAAAGAACGTCTTAAATGGCAATGAAAGGAGATATGCTTACTACATCAATTGTTCTTTATAAAATTGCAAGTCAAATTGTACTGATCTATGTGAGGTGACACCTAGCTCATAGTAGAGATTCAAACTAAAGCATGTTATATCATTGTGTCGTGCTACAAGAAAGGCAGTAAGAGTATCCTCTCGATAAGGGAGGAAGTGCGTTTGTTTCGTCTTTCCCCCTTCTTCCAGCACATAGTATCGAAAAAGTCTGTCTTCTTATGCTTTTTCGTTCATTGCGTGGTATTTTTTATTTGTTACAGACATTTACTATTCATAATTCTTAATCGTTATAATAATAGAGCTCCAGAGAGAATCGTTACATGGTGGTGTTAATATGTATACGCGCGTGCGTAAGTGAATTCACTCTGTCATTCAGTTCCAGAGCGATCTTTGACGGGCATCAAGTGTTACGTTATTGAGTACCCACGAGACATTTACAAAACTTTCGCGGTTGCAAGTTCTCTCTTCGTCACCTTCTTACTCGTCTTATCGTTGGTAATCTAATTAATCGTCCGAGCCCTCATCGATCGCCTGTTAAATTAATTACTTTCACGAGTGTGTTATTCTCTTAAGGCGCGCATAGCGCAAGCCGAGGAAAGAAGCATCGTCGGAAGCATGATTCATTCTATACCGTTCGAAATCTTATGCATTAAGAAAGATTGGCGATTGTCGAATAAGACGATTTTGCGTGCAAGAAAACTTGAAGAGATTTTCTGAGCAAGTCGTAAAAATCTCATTTACACGGTAACATTAACTTAAAAAGATATATCCGCTTGTGTGAATTTTAAAAAGTACAAATCTAAGTGTGTGATTAGAATGCCAAAATGAGATCATCGAATACCAGTCATCTTTAATCCGTAAGTATCATAGTGGAATCCTATGTAACTGAAGTTTAATTGTCCTATTGGAATTTTATTGAATTATTCGCTTTGTATATATGTTATATCAAAGCATCTAAAATTGCTTTTTTAAAAAGGCTTTTTTAATAATTTTTGGGTTCAAAAGTTATGTAAATAAATGTTCGACGAAAGAAAAGTGTTGTGTGTGGTAAATCTTGCTTAAATATTAAATAATGGTCACACAAATGTTATATATTATAGCAAAAATATTATAATTTTCACTCTGGTACTTAAGGATTAATGAATATATTAGAAGTTTCTTGTTTAAAAACAAAATAGATATTTATTAAACTTCTCCCATTTCCTAACCCCTAATTGACGTTTTAATTCAATCCCAAGCATAACCCGCGAGTCAATCGGCTTCGGAACTGCGCCATACTGCTCTCACAAACATTATATTATCTTGGACGGTATATTTTCTCGTATTTCGAACATTCTCTAATTGCTTTTTAATTTCACGTATTTCATAGCGACGTTCTTCAAGTAGTCTTGCATGGCACGCGCTTCAATATCGTTAGATTATCTGCTCTGTGAGTGCAAGTGGCATCGTGAGAGTCATTCTCGGGATCGGGCAAAGTATTATTTTTATCCACGCGCGATCATAATGATTTAACAACAATCTTACGAATAGCAACAATCGGACTATAGCTCGATAACGTT
Source organism: Aphaenogaster ashmeadi (assembly GCA_003063805.1). Classification (NCBI taxonomy): domain Eukaryota; kingdom Metazoa; phylum Arthropoda; class Insecta; order Hymenoptera; family Formicidae; genus Aphaenogaster; species Aphaenogaster ashmeadi. The sequence continues at coordinate 662,326 of NJRQ01000080.1, forward strand.
AACCGCGCCGTTCTGGGAAAATCTAAAGAAAATTTCGACATTTATGCGGAAATGCAACGGTATTACACCTGGAAGTGAAATTTATGAAATATACAAAAGAATACATTTATATCACGAGATTTTTTGTTTTCGGTCAGGACGGTGACGTTAACGCGAGTGAACTATAGCCGCGCATAAAAGTATTAATAATATTATTTAAGCATCGTGTCGTTAACAAATGTATAAGCTCAGGACATAAGTGTCTCTTCTTGGGTTTGGCTTACTCCTTAATTGTCTCGCTTAAACTCTCAGATCTACATTCGCATCACGTGTTTAGTGCTGGATAGAACTGTTTGGCGCTTAATAAACAATAATACTAAGGTAATTCATATATTAACATTACATTAAGTAAACGAAGCTCAAACTTAGACCACAGCTCGCAATTAGACTTTTAAAAGCTGATCTTTAATTTAGAACAACATTGAATGCAAACTTTAATTATCAAAACACTTCTAATATATTTAGCGTTAAATTCCTAATAATATTTGATGCGATTTTCATACAGGTTAGATACAATTAAAAATTAAATAATTGCATTTACGGTTAAACACGGTTACCCTAAACCGGTATGCGAATGCAAGTCTTTAACAATTTATGTTTTGGCAACTCGCAAAAATGATTCCAGCGAGACAATTCGCGGGAACGAGCGTAAATCTGGCTGCTCTCTTCGTGAATCTGCGTTCTCCATAACGTCTTAGGGACGAGGACGGACAATTCGCTCGTCGCCCTTCTGTCTCTCTTTTATGCGCGCGAGACTTATCGTAACATATATTTCACACATTTCTTTTTTATTCGTTTTCTCGCCCTGCGATCCACACGGATGGTTCGTAGGACCTTCATTAACGACAACTCGAGAATACACAACGGAATCCAAACTCGATCACAGCTCTCGCGAACGTATAATACGTTGCGGTATGGGTGGAATAATGCCAGAGGGATGCGGGCCAACGAGGGGTAGGAAGGATGAAACCGAGAAAGCAAGGCGAAGGAATTAGTGCGACGACACCGTTCGCGTCTCCTCCTATTTACCGTTAATAAATCCGCGCTGTAATTAATTACTCTTAATCTTCATTACATATGAAGGTAAATGTATACGTGCAATGCGCAGGAACGCGAAAGTACCGCGTCACCGCGATTTGCGCGTGCATTATACATAATTTACCCTACCCTCTTTTTGTAGATATCTTTAATATCCTTAATTAATCTTAACTGCATTTCATTCCTTTTTTAGCCTCCGTGCGAGTGATTTAGAAAATTACTTTAATTAAATGAAAATCTGTAATGCGTGCGCGACGCATAACGAGAGTATAATTAATATACGAGGATTTTAATGTAAATCCCCGATTATAGCTGTCATAATCGCGCGTATTAAATCTATTTAATTGCGTTTGGTGTTCGCATCGTCCTTGCTTCCTGGGATTTCTTGACGCTCTATCGAGGGACGGAAGTGCGGGACTTCGGAAAGGCCTGGAATGAGTTTAACAGCGTAATAATAACAAAGAAGCGCAAAATGGCCAACGGTCCTTGAGCGGCTTATTTCGATGCTAATCTCTCCTACGAGGGTCGGTACTCTTTTTCTTACGTTTCACTTTCGCCTAACTCGACGTATGCCTTACTCTACGTTTAGCACAATATGTAACTTTTTTTTGGTTAAGAAATAGTCACGTGCCACGACAACGGCACCTTGTTCGCGATGCTTTTGTGCGATGCATTTTAATTCTCCTATAATAGTTTTGTAATCGACAAACCTACGCTATGACTACGGTATTAACGAAACGTGCAAATCATTTACTTCAAGTTTCTTTTTTCAGTTTATTACAACTAGCTTTTTTCTCTTTCCTGCTTTATCATTATCTTAACAGAAATTTATGTTCTGATAAGGTATCCTAAGTAAAAACCTAATTTCCTGCTGCCAAGATATTTAATCTTGAAAAATAGAAATTGATGATAAATTATGCCCTTATCCTTCCCTTTTCTCGCGCCATCACTCTTTCACTGAAGAAAAATTGTCTGCAAAGTCGATGAACCTGTGATTGAAATATTCGCGGTGGCAAAGTTCTCCATATATTAAATCCTGAAGTATCATTTAAAATTAAAGGCCTATATTATTATAGAGACACATTATTTCACTTTGCTCCGTATTACTTATAATCCGATTTTTATGCAGTTAATGGCTGTGACAATTATGGCCGCGCAATTTGTGGCCGCGTTATTACGAATCATTTCGTCAAAACACACGGATCTTCGGTTCGCTAGCAGCAAATTTCAGAGTAACTGTAAAACGTTGACACGTAATTTTGACGCGCGTCGCTTAAACAAGGCGCCATAATCGAGGCAATCGGAAACGTCTATATCGTTATATCTACATATATATGTCCTACACTAAGTGTTTTCGATTAAAGTGTTTAGCTTAGAGATTACATAGAACGTGGCTACATCTTGAATTGCTACGTGAGGTCAACATCTACGTGAGAGAAACGCGTTAAAGTTTAAAGTGAATGGAAAAGAATGATGGACCGGCGACAGATAGGAGGAGGGAGTGGAGGAGGGGCATTTTAAGGAAAGCATGAAGGAAAACTGACCATGGTTTTTAGTAATCATTAATTGTTTACGTATAGTCAGTATAGCTTGCGTTCTCATTATGATTCATCGTAACTTCGCATTAAGACATCTATCTCGGATTATATCATCGATCTATTATTATCGCGTGTTTCGTGTGTAAGTTTATTAGCTGCTATGTCCCCTCCCCCATACACACATTATGACGAAGGGGTAAGAATTATCTCGGCATAATCTCCATGTTAATTATATCTACGATTCCGTGGTAGGCAACAATTGCTGATAGTGGCAAGGCTACGTCGTTTATCGCGAGATTTCGATATTTTGGCATTTGTAACTATTACTAATTTCATTTTTGAAATGGTTTTTGAAACAATTTAATAAAAACGTGCATTTATATATAATAATATAATAATAAATCAATTAGAAAATATTACTTCCTTGTATCAACCATTAATACATGAATTGTTACTTCCAAGTAACACATAGTAAAAATAACCTATTGTTATTTTTATATTTTCATGAGTGGTTATTAAAATGTTTTCTTGTTTCGGTACATCTATCTCGATACGAATATAGCATTGATATCTTTTTGTCCTATTTTCTCTCTCTTTTTCTTCGGTATTTATGTATTCTTGTTCTTTGTCACTTCTGTGTTTTTGTTTGCCCGAGTAGCTGGCGCCAGACTATGCGTGATTCGTGGTTCGTCATTCGCGGTTCGCCATTCGTATAAGATTCGTGAATGGTGTGTATAGGCAGATTCGTCGAATTCGCATTGTGGAAGGTCCACATTGGTGAATCGCGCATAGTCTGGCGCTAGCTAGAAAGTGAATGTTTTTGCATTTTGCAGAAAGTGATAAGATTTTGACGATATCATAATTTATTTAATTTCGTGATACAAATAGCCTTGCCATTAAGCATCATTGATTCGGATGTGCACTCATTTCCATTTTTAGGCGCTTTTCAAAGTAACGACAGAGGAATACAGAAATCTGTCTATTTCTATGTGAATGAGAAGAAGATAAAGTGGAAAGACAGAAAGAGAGAGAAAATGGGTAGTACTCGACTTCCATCGAAGAACCATTAAATCTCGTCGCTCAATTTCCATACCTTTTTCACTTTTTTTACATGCCCTATATTTTCTCTCTCTTTCTCTTGCTTCGGTATTTACGCGTTTACCCGTTTCTTTCCTTGCCGTTCCTTCGTTCCTGTTTGCTTGAGAGTGAATGTTTTTGCAGGAAGGCGAGCACTTTTTCGCGCGAGATACTTCTGCCGAAGGTATTTGTGTGTGTCAGTACGCGATGCGTACAATCGTGCGTGTGTATGCGCGCGCGTGCGCGCACATGTATGTATGTAGATATGTGTAATATTTGTCGTTACTTTTTAGAATCTTGTGTTTGGCAGTACCTAATGGAATGGGGGTAGAGGCAGGCGACGCTTTGCTTGACGAAGGACCACAGAGTTTGCCAGCCATGCGTCTGTGAACATTTTTTAATTTCCGGTCAAGCGATTCACGTGAGAATAGGCCGTTTCAGAAAATTCAAATTCGGCTTTCGACGGTTACCGGTAACAAAAACATTCGTTCGTGGCGCGATTTTGAGAAGACATACGGTTACACTCTCGGATTAACCTTTCGATGATAACGGAGATGGTACTCACTTTAACGCGATGTATACAAGCTGACAAAATTTGCGCGGCTTCTGTTAACAGCGAAGGATTATTCCGAGCGATCAAATTATAAGCGATTTTATCAAGAGCTGTTCATTACAGCCGAAGTAGTTCAATGCTTTCGAAATAGGTAAATAATTTAGAATTGAAATAAACAGAATTGGATATTAATTCCTAATAAGTCTTTTAAAATAAAAATTATATTAATCCACGCAAATATTATACTGCACAGCAATTTTTCCATTTCATGTAAATACTATGAGTACCATAGCTATATGTATAATGAACCACAGAATAATCAATTTTATCAAATGGTTGCAAAAATCGGAGCATATTTTTGCACGAAAATGTCGGCTCATTATTTCGGATTGTAATTCTGCTACATTCGCGCGTCGAATCGATTAGAACGATATCGGTGAAAAATTTGCATTGAAATTGAAGATTATCTACATATATTCATCTATATCAATTGAAACTTTCAAAAATTTTTGGTCTATAGTTTGAACTAGCTATTGGGTCGGGTATTGCGGCATTCCTATTGCAAATGCATCTCCTGCAAAATTATTCCAAAGACCGGTTTGGCGAATAGTGCCGTGTATTATATTAATTGTAGCGATTCCATATTTATCACCGGCGACTGATCGCCATCGTAGAAACTAATGATATTTCATTAATAATTCACAAGATTCGCGTTTTAACAAATATGAGCAACATTAATTTACATCACTCGCGCTCTGTATATATTATCCGCTCTGTATACATGTATTTATATTTATTTATATCGTTTACTCTTTTATTTATATTGTGTGTACATAACGTGTGTACATAATGTGTGATGTGAATAAATGACTGTACAATTGCGCATATTTACAAGACATTCGAAAAAAATGTCGAGATATATAACGGAACAAATTTACATACGAATATGCAGCACTATTTGTTTGAGAAAACTAAGAAAGATATATTGGAAGACCATTACTCAGGAAGAATTATAATAAGATAAAAGAGGAAATATCGGCAAGTATTTAGATCTTTTAATTCTGCAAATCTATATGGAGAACATCTTACTCCAAAAATATGCAGAATTAATAATATAATCAAATCCAGTTTCTTCCGTCGAATTGAACGTTTTCCCGCCTATTGAATATGACATAAGTAAAAATAACAAAACTGTAAACATCTTATAAAACATTCACAAATACTTTCGCACACACAAGAAATATACATTTACATATAAAACAATTACACGCATATGTATATATATAGAGTTTATTGACAAAAAATTGATGAAAATATGAGTAACGATATATATATATATATCTTTTTTTAATTTCGCATAATTGTGAGCTCAATGTGTTTTTCCGGAAGGCGTTCGTTACTACTGAGAGACATAGATACTTCAAAAATGCAGGACTTTATATCAGTTCTGACATTTTCTTGAAGCTTCTTCAGGCGTACGTAGACTTTCGTGACCCAGTGTATTTCCGGGGTGAAGTCTCGAGCGCTCTCGGGCGCGCTCACGTGTTTGTACGCAACTCATTGCAAGGGCGAGTTTGCATTTGTGTTCCGGACGCGAGCAGGTGCCGCCGTGTATACTATATGTGTCTCTCGCATGACGGCGATATCGTAAATCTCCGGAAACGGCACGCGTTATATATAAGCTTCGGATATTTGGAATTCTTAGCGTGGAGTCGAGGTTTTCCTTAAGCTATAACGTATTACCTTAGCCTCGCCGTTCGCACTACGAACGATATGTACAACGGTTTACAACAATATATATATATATAAATATATATATATATATATATATATGTATGTATGCATGTATGTATGTATGGTATAGCGAGATGTACACACGACGATATAGTACGACCCATAGAAAATATATTTCTTGTCAGCAAACGTAGAAGGAGAGAGCTTTTCGCGCCCGATATCACACAGTCGAAAAGATCAAGCATTAATTCTGCGTTCCATCGAATCATCTCGATCATATAGCGGCAATGCAGATATTTTATTGCAAAACATTTTTGTGTTTGCAATATTCGGAACTTATACGTTTCAACTACATTAAAAATCAATATCCAATTAAGCAAATTAAACTATCGTTCACTTCAGTATCCTTTACTGTACTCAGTATTATATTTTTTCACTCGGTTAGATGTTTCTATAATTTATGCCAGATATATTTTCGTGTAACAACATAGTAATGGAAAGTATTAGAAAGGAAAGTCATGGTTGTGAATCTTCGTTGTATAGAAGAACTGGAGGACTGTGATTCGTAAGATATTCACAGTTAATGTACACCATAAATTTACATTTAAACATGACAACATTGTATATCTACTTTTTTTCACCGCTTCCTGTTAGTTGCATTTCTATACGCGCAAAATACTGTAGAACCGAATTTATGAATTTTTTTTCGCTGTACCAGTAAGATTTAAGACAAACTGTAATCGATTCGTGCAAGGAAACTGCAGCAGGAATAATCGAAATTCAAATCATTCCCTTCTTTGACCCTCTCCCGTTTGCATCGTTTTATTTCCGGCGGCTTCTACTCGCGGCTTGAATTCGCGAATGGAAACGAATCGTCCGCTCGCGTCGAACAAAGACCGAACGACGGAAGAGGGAAAGCGGAAAGCGCGGGAGTTATGTGCATTGTCGTCAATGGGACGAAACAAAGGCCAGGAGCGCAAAAACGGAAATAAAAGGAGAAAAAAGGAAAAATCCGTCACACACCGCAACGCGCGACAGAACGTAATGACGCGCTCTCGAAAGTGGCGCGAATCGAGCTTGTCGCGGTATTAATTCGCAGGTATTGGAGCAATCGCGCTGTTGTTCGCGTTCTGAACTCTATGCCGCGATATTTCTAGACATTCCCGGCAGAGAAAATGAAAGATGCAGCTGGCGAATATAGATCGCAGAGAAACCTGACAAAGAAATATGTAGCACCGCTATTCGCGTTGTAAGCGCCGTATTTTACATATAACAAACGCATTTGAAATTTTTAAATTTTAAACAATTTAAGAAAAGTAAAAATGAATAAAATAGTAAAACAATATCTTTCTTATAATTATTGCATAAAAGAGAAGTAAATTTTAATTATAAATGTAACGCGAATTCTCATGAATTTACTTTTAAGTACCAAAATAATTATCATCTTTTTTAAATTAAAATTACAAAATTATTATTCACGGATAAAAAGAATTTCATCAATTTATGCGTCAATATAGGTGCAACAACTTTTAAATTATTCTTGGTGATTATTTAGAAACTAGGTAGCCAAGTGTGTAAGCAAAAAAGAGACCGTGTCTATTTATTAAATGAAAATGTTTCAATGCTCAATGTATAATTACTCAGGATATTTAACGGTTAAACTATCCTGCGCTAAAAGGGATTGGAAAAAAACGGGGAAGATTCAAGTGCAAAGAATCGGAAAGGAGGTCGCGATCGTGCCGTTGCGAACGGTTAGCAGAAACGCACTGGCACGGTGGCGGGTTGAGGCTCCACAATAACCCCCCTCGTGTTCATCTCCCTCCCGCAACCCTTCTACCCCTTTACCACCATAGTAACGGTAACCGACGATTTATTGCGTGGCGCAACGAGCGCGCACGGTAACACGTTACGGTAATGACTGTGAAATACGACGGTGCGCCTCTGCCACCCTCTTGCCTCCCCCGCTTCACGTACAACCCTTCCGCTTCGCCGCAGCTGCCCGCCCACCCTTTCCCGGCTCTCCGATGAAAGGACTGAGTTTCGATTCGCGTGTATGTACGCGAATCGCGAGCGTGTAAAACTCTCGCTTCTTTTCTCTTATTCTCTTTCTTTCCCTTTCGTTCTCGCTCCTTAATCGAATGCGAATATGAATAGGAATATATCGAGTTTGGAAAGGCATTTTCGAGAGAGAGAGAGAGAAACGATGTTAATAAATACATAACACATTGATGAATGATATAAACTAATAATTCTAATAAAATAAACGATAATGTTGATTAGCAAGGATAGTATAATTAATCAACACCTATAATGATTATTCAACACATACTATTTAAAATGATGATTAAAAGTTATTATGTATTCAAATGATCTAAAATAGAATTTTAAATATTTTATTATAGCTGTAACAATGCATATTGAAGCAAAAAGGTATAAGATTGTTTTAATGCGGCGATAATTGCTTAAGTTCCTATTCTCTCCCGTTTATTCTTTTTCGCGTTCACTCTATAAATCATTGCTTGCACAATCTGGTGATGTGAATTAAAAGAAAACATAATTTTAAAAATCTGAACGAATGAAAATCTAAAAGAATTATATTAAGAACAGATTGACGCCAATCGCACAATAAGTGGATAACAAAATATTTTTGTCAACAATATACGCATCAATTTCATCCTTTACGCGATTGTGCTCTATCCTCCTCCCCGATTTTCTATTATTCGAATAATCTAACCGACCAGATTCGTATAAACCGGACCGGTCTTTATACAGAATAGATCCTCGCATGAATCGATCTGCCGAGAAAAAAACGACGAGGAGGAAGAAAGTCTGATATATTTGCGAAGTCCGTGCACGCCGACAAGCAGTAAGCCGACGAAAAGAAAAGGAGAAGTGTCCCTTTCGAGTTCCTCTGAAAAACCGACTGATGTCCAATGAGGCGTCAGGGACTACCCCCCTTACTTCGGGCAAGGAAGAGAAGAAGCTCGTTATTGCGTTTGCATTCTAAGAGGAAATCGTCGTCGTCCTTGTCGTCGTCTACGTCGTCGTCGTTACGCTGTCTACTCAAGCGGCGTTATACCAGGAAAAATATGGAGATGTTGCAGCTTGTTATTTTCTCGTAAGAAAGACGGTCACACGGGCTAAAAGGATTCGGTCCTTTACTACTCGTTTCGCGACCAGACTGAGGAAATCTACCCGACCGGAGCGCTTATTAGCGCGAATCGCAAGAGTGACAGGTCGGTACATTTGCCCCTCGTTGTCTCCCTCTCTCCATGTTTCCCCCTTTGTTTTATTTTTTTCCCCAACGATTCTCGCATCATTTGAGGATTAAGCGCTTTTCTCCCTCTTAACGTCGCCATTCGACCACTCTGCGGGATCACACGGCATTTTCAGCTTTCTTCTTACTAGGGAATTATTCTACACTCCGCGGAATAGATAAGATCGGTAGTCCCAAAGTACCTGAAACTACCATCAGTCCCTTAAGTCGCTAGTCTTTTCTCTCGCTGGTCTTCTTTAAGTTACTGTTTTGCGATTACCCGTTTTGCGTTACCCTCTCGCGCCGTTACTGTTTCATCGAGGTTTAACGATCGAACACATCATCGAAAATGTTAGATATAAAGTACCTTCCTAGCATAGTAAACTGATTCAAACTATACTAGGTGTTTAATATAACATCGGACAAACTGCGACAGCGGTGACTCTCGTTTTAATTAAGTTCTTCATTGCATTGAGAGACAAAGAAATATATTCTATGTTGTTTATCGAAATACTCGTCGCATTGAAAAAATTTTAGCAATATGCATATGTGATGAACATTCATAGAATTATTGATAGAAAGAAAAAAAAATTTAGCTGTAGAATTTAAGAGGTCGTTTTATGTTATGCGTTCTCAAAACTGAAAAATTGATATAGAAATAATCATCAATTAATTTTTATTATATCTCTTGATAATGTTTCATGTAAATTTTCTTTAATCGATTAAGTTGCGAATGAAAGCGTATTTTCGTTGATTTATACGCAATTGAAAATCACTGATTTCACGTCAATATTTAACAAATAGACTACATCACTCTACGGAAACTTGCAGCGTAAGTAGAGCGAATTTGCTGCATAATGTTATGCTGACGCATTAAACATCTCATCCATCTTGAATCGAAAAACATGACTCGAAAGAGCAAACGAGAGGAAGAGATTTGTGACAATTTGCTCGTAATTTTGGTATTATTACATTCAGAGTTAATAATTACAACAGTGTGTTACACAATATCGTGTATCTATAAGCATCATTAAACGTTGATACACTATTCATTTATGCAATATATCTCTCTGAAACATATATACATACCATGTATTTAAAGCATATGTTTTTTATAAAACATGGATTCTAATGGCCAAAGTTATCAAATTGCCGAAATGTCAAAACGTTATAATAGAAACAAAATTTTATTTTTTCATTAATATAAAGCAAATCTTTAACAAAGAGATATTTAAGTATAGAAATTGGAATAAACAAAACCCATTAAGGTTTCGTAAAAATAACGCGAAATCTAATATCTCATATGAAATAATGATTCATTTGTGAATGACTCTTTGCATAATTTCGACTTGCATAAGTATATCTTTCGCGCACTTGTCTCTTTATTCGTAAGTTGCCGAAAGATTTGTCTCTATTTACCAATAAATGAAATACGCGAGGCAGTTCAAATTCAGTTCGCATCGTGAAGCGATCTCGTTCGGCGCTTTCGTTTCGTGACACGAAGGAGAATGTCTAGCGACGATCGTTAAATCACGGCTGCCGTTTGACTTCTCTCGAAGCAGCGGAATATTTGCAGTTCGGGAACGTTCGAGCAGAAGACCTTCCCTGAAGAAGTTCTCCACGAAGCGAATATATCCCGAGTATACATCGCCGCCCCCAGAAATATCTTTTCTACCCCACGTTGGATTCGTTCCTGTGTGGAAGATCGCCCCGTTCTCGTGTTTGCGAAGAGGGTAGCTTAACCGACGAATGTTTTTCGGACATTGGGAATACATTGAGGGAGGCGGACTAGGGGGATGGCGAAGAGTTCTTCTCTATGGCGATCAATCATCGCGGATGATATCCACTTTTCCTTCTACCACCATGCCTCGTGAACTGTACGCAATAAGACACACAAACCGGGCTAGGAGATCGGGAACGGGCAAAGAGGGTGGAAAGATAGCCGCAGGGATGGTGCCGAAAAGTTATTCAAATGCGTTAAGTAGCGAGTGTCGAGGAAAATTGGAAACGATTCTGGAAGCATCGAGTACATCCCTGGAGGAAAGCGAGGATCGGTTCAAGGAAGGAAATGGTAGGAGGAACGGGGGAGGACACGCTTTTTGAGGGATGGGCCAACGTCCGAAAAACATTATACATTATTTATGAGTTCTCTTCCCACCCACGTATTGTTCTAAGAATCAATATACATAGGAACGTAGGTTTCAATTCCTCGAGACAATAGGAATCGCATTTGCGTTTCGCTCTTTTTTGAAGCGTTCTCTGAAGCGAATCTGAAGCGATATCGTTGAGCGACACTATCTCCGGCGCTAATTAATCTCGATCGCGACGGGGCACCGGTCGCAGTTTGTCCGACGCTAACGACGTGACGCGTTATTACTGCTTTACATGCTTGACATGGAGGAGCGGCAAGCCGCGTGCAAGGGTTAAAATTACGTGGGATGGAAGGGCGCGTAGTTTCGATCGCAATCGCCTTTCGCGGAACACGTGGAACAAAACGTGCGTACATTTACCAGGCGAGAAGTGACAAAGGCAAGCGAGCGTAACACACGAGAGCGATAAAGTATGCGATGCCCTAATAGATGCTAAGAAAAGTGAGAAAATATTTAAAAAAAGCATTACAGAGTTATATAAGTCTTACATAACAATTCATACTAAGAGAACCGAGATCAATCGCGCAATAAGGGAAACTGTTTAAAAAATGCTATCTATGTAGAAAACTTTAAAACAAGAGGAGTATGATAATTACTTCTTAATTTTTCAATGAAAATTAACTTAAGATGCAATTGTGTAAAACTTCTTAAGAACAATTCTATTTTACAAATCATATTTTTTATCGCAAACTTGAAAAAAATGATCAAAAAATTGAAAATAGGATATTTTTTGGAGCTATTGATGAAAGCGTCATTTTTATATGGTTTTATGCTGGTTTTCATTTTAACTCATCGGTTTGGCTGCGCAGCAAAGTTTCAGTATTATTAAACGCATATTTGTTACATTCAATATATCTGTGCCACTGCGTCGTTTCAAATTTTATATCAAAATCAAATAACACAAAGTTTATAAAATAATAACAAATAAATATCAGTAAAAATACAGATAACAATTTGATATTGTTAAAAGGAAAATTTACAAAAACAAATCGAAACAGATAGATAAGTTATTTGATAATTTGCGGTGGCAAACTAACGATTTACTATCCTTCAATTCTGTTCATCGAGCATTACGATAGACAATCGCGATATCGAATTGCGATAAAAAAGAGTTGCATTTCCCCAACATATTCAAGTGCAATCTGTGATTTTCATTTTGTGAATACGCCATGAAGAAGGCGTATTCGAATGGTCCGCCCGCGAGCTATCATCCACTCCGATTTCAGCAGATCGATGTCGAAAGATGGACGTGTTCATTTTCCGCGGATACCCTATTAATCGCTGCAATCATATGTGTATGCCAATAGCTGAATGCATGTATATTTCGTGTGCGTGGCTTGTGTATGTATGTGTGTGTCAAAGTGGACCGCGATGCGGTCCCTCGCGTATCATTGTCAATCGATACGTACTTGTTACCCTTGCCAGATATCAACAATGACATTTTACCCCGCTCTATCTACACATATTTTATATCGCGATCGATTTCACGATCCGTTGACCGAGCCAAACAGCTTTGAACAGTTTGAACTCAATTTTGGTGACATCGTCGATTTTCAAAATATCGATGTGTATTCACAAAATATATAATATTAGTTTTACTGTACGCTCTCCCTACGCAGTTTCGGCTAATAAACGCTTTAAAAGTAAAAGTAAATTCTCTGATAACTTTTATCGGCTATTTCAATATTTAGTGGTATTTACTGATGAATTCGGACATTGATTGGATATTTGCTTTTATTGAGATTGCTATTGGGATATATTCGTTATTGAAAGGAATGATTGATTTCATATATATAGTGGCTTACCAAAGTATTCAAACGGTAATACACCTATATTAAATCGAATAAAATCGTTCGAATACTTCCACGAGGCATTTGTACTCGGCGTAATCTATGCGTTTTTTTCTGTACCTACGTATTCTCGTTCGTATATACATTGCGATATTTTGAGATTTTGAATTCTTTAAAAATGATAATCACAGCAAGGGAGAATCAATAGTGCACCGTATAGCTATAACAGCTCAATAAATTCCGAATCCACGGGTAGCGCAACACACTTTTTCGCAAACACTCGGTGATTTATTGTCTACCGCAGAACGAGAAAGAGAATAGATTATTTATATCCTTTGGAATGCATTGTTCTTTTAAAAAATATCGTTTCAAACTATAGTAGAAAAATAATGTATGACGAAGTAGTTGTAGAATCTACCGAATGTCCTACTAATTAATACGCAAATGAATATGAAGTAGAACAAGATGTTACTTGGTACACGGAGAAAATTTTATATTAAAAATTACTATGTATGGCAGTAGCCGTGGACTATTGCTGGAATTATAAAAATTTTTACTATGTAAAACAATGAAAAACATAGTAAAAATTTTTAGAATTTCAGCAATAGTCCACGGCTACTGCCATACATAGTAATTTTTAATATAAAATTTTCTCCGTGTATGTATCAAGGCTAACAAATCTTTTCTTGGTGTCCTTTAAGCCTTAAAATGACGGAGTATAGCTTTGATATAGCGACCTAACTATCGATTTGTACGATTCTCATCGCTGACTGCTGCCCGACGGTGTCCTCGTTATAAAAAAATACGCGAAATCAACATCGCGACAAGTATCGAATAAGCATTCCAATAATGTACAAACTTTTTCATAGAGAAGCGAATCGATATCGCAGCCGAGCAAGCCGTCGCGTCGGCCGAGCTGACACTGCTAGACATTAATAATTTATCCCCGAATATCCTGTAACCAGGCGAAGTTTCTCACGGCGCAGCATTTTTCTCGTTTTCTCTTCGTCTACCTTATCGTAGCTCTCTCGCGCGCTGTCGAGAGCGAAAAACTTTGCGAAATCGGAACTCTCCCTGCTTTAAAGAGGAATCGTCCGTGCTTTAAAGAATCTTTCGTCGTTCGTTATTATTCTTCGTGCAAATAGCAACGCGTTCGGCGGAACCTGCTTGCGTTCCGAGCGTCGCGTCGTCCAGTTCGAGAACTCGCGGTTCCGGAACGGAGAGTCGCTTTGTTCCTCGTGAAAGTTTAGTGTACGTCTCTGCGACGGAGGATCCTCGAGGATCCTGTGTGCTCATTGCACGCGCGTCTTGCTGTACTCTTGTACCGCCCGAATCACCCTCGGGAACACGGGGCTGTCTCTCATCTCGTAATTATCGCGCCGCAACACGCTCTCTCGCCGCGGTGGGATCGGATGGACCAAGCGACAGCATAGTCAGTTAGCGTGTAGCGATGGGTTGGTTAGAGTGCGCGCACAGCTCGTTATCGGTATTGTTAATCAGTGAGTTAGTTCACAGAGGCATGGCGTTGTAGAGGTCCAGATTGGGATGGTAAAAGAGCGGTGTCGGGGTGGGCGGATTATGATGGGGCGCGGGCTGCGCCTGTATAAGGTTCAAGTTCAAGTTCAGGGGCGCGATGTGGGCCGCATTGTGGTGGTTAAGGTGGTTAAGGCTAAGGTGGTTACCTGTCGGGTAGGGTAATCCGAAACTAGGGTACCCAGAATAGCCGCGGCCTGCCGCGTATGCCGCGTACGCTGCCGCTGGGAAACCTGCGAACAAAACGAAAATTTCCGTTATAATCCTCGTTACTTCCGATTAACTCGTTAGTCCTCTCGGCATTTGAGACAGCGTAATCATTCGCGGTAAGGCGAATGGCTTCATAAACGCTGATAAGCATAAGAAATCTCTCAGCTTTTTCGCACTTATATTTGTCATAACTAAATACTTTTCAATATAGAAACATAATTTTATTTTCGGCATGTAGATGTAGCTTAAATCACCTTTGATTTCAAACTACGTCTATATATAAAACGGTACCAAAAGTAAAATCATTTCTTTTCTATGTATATGACTTCGTAATTGAAATTTTTTAACGCATTACTTGTTGGATTTATATTTCGAGAAGCTTAAAGAAATGTAAAGATATTTTTATAAAAAGATATTTAAAAGGGTCAAAAACTACTTTTTGCCAAAAAGCAGAAATAGGTAATGAAGAAACGTGCAAGAATATCTATTACAGCATTTAATTCAATTTTGTAGTAAAAAGTTTAAAAGATCCTGCGTTATCTTATTTTTATAGGAAAACCTACAAAGTTATGAAAGAACCGAAAAAGTATTAAAGAACTGAAACTACTGAAAAACTTTTTTAATATTTCACAGGTTATTTCATTGAATCGGTGATAGTAATTTGTTGAAAACATTAAAAACGATGAAACTTATTTACTCTGCTAATTGCAAGGTTAAACCTATTAAGTTATATCCGTTATAGCCATATCTATTTTGCTAATTAGATTAAATTTCCATTAATGCAAAAGCTAATGAGAGGTTAGTAACTAATCCGTTAAATTCTAATATTTACATACGATTCGCATCAATCGACTGGAAGATATGCTATTGGTAGAATGTATTAAAGCAAATGGAGGTGAAATAGGCAATTATGTATCAAGGCTGTAGAGCCATATGGCATCATTATTACTTTAGTTATGTCTATAATAGCGGTCGTCAGTAGGATATCGAGTTCTTTACTAGTCAGTACATATTTCACATACTCACCATCAGGTAATGCTCCCAGAGACCACATAAAATCTATAAGGAAAAACAAACTCGATTAAAATGTAGTTTTGAGATAGACTAATATATCGGGAATACTTTTTTTTGCTCATTTTTATCGACTCTTTTTTCTTTTTTATTTTTTTCCCTTTATTTATGTTGCATGTTCGTTAGTGCAACGATTTCAAGTCTCCATCAAAATTTCTGCAACTACGTACGAAGAAAGATATTGATCGCTCGAAAACTTACGAAATAAGCTACGTGTCAGAAATAAAGTTTCCACGTGTCAATTATTTCCGCGAAGTTTTATATGTCGCAGGACCAATATTTTTCTTCGAGCAGGCGAAGGTAGGCGTAAACATTTAAGAATATGTACACGGAGATAAGTTAAGTATGAAGCGAAGCGTTGCAGAAATTCGTCGGGATTTAAGTGTAACGGATGACTAGGTTCAAACGATAAAAGAGAACGTAAAAAGAAAAAAAAATATAAGAAACAGGATTAGAAGCTTTCTAGGTTAATTAGAAAGTGTGAGAAAATGAGTGAAAGAAAGAAAGAGAGAAAGAGAGAGGGAAAGAGAGAAAAAGAGAAAGAATGAGAGAAAAAGAATGATATAGAGATCAAGGCATCCATGAAATTTCATAATTCGATACTAATCCAAAAGACCACACAACTAAGATTCTCACTATGTATATATGTATATCGCATTGACTATATAGCGCATTTTCTAAACTGTGTGACAAGGTACTAGATAACTACGCGCGGCCGAGGTGTTTTCAATCTACGACAAAATAAACCCTCCTATAAACTATGGTTATTGTAGCCTTCAAAGGTATTGGTTAATTATTTACCGTTAAGTAATATTTGCTAGGCTCTCTATATAGCTTATTAGATATCGACTAAGGGTCGGTAATATGCCACCACTCGAATATCTTCCGCAAATTTTAATAGATTTGCGAAATGATTACGTGGATTACATAATATACACATATATTGATAGCGTGCTCTAGTTTTATTTCTCTATCATGTCGCGTGTGCGTGGCATAGCACCGGCACCACTACCACATTTATATTGACGATACAATATTGAAAAAAACACCGACCACAATAATACTACACTACTAGACTCACTATGCTAGTGTCCATATCGACGTTGCTCTCACAATATTACGCAGATGGAAAAAAGTATAAGAGCGTTTATTCTAGCCATTAAAATACACTGATACATATTAATAGTATTAGTAATTCCGTACCTAAAGTCTCTCTACCGGGCTGGTTTTGATTACGTCAAGCGCTCAATGGTATTTTACTATCATTTTGCACTCTCTTTTTCTCTGTCTTAATGGCTTTCTAAACTCTTCTGAGCTACAATAAGATTTGCATGTATGTCGAGCACTATCTCGCATTTTATTTCAATGGAATTGTTTGCAGCATTATATTAGATTATATACCTCTGTCACTTCATCGAAACACGTGAATAGATCTCGACGATACTATGTAAATATTCTATATGGTATCTACGTATGCACCCTGTACTTTCTCAGATGCAACATATCGATCTCACGTAGAGCAGACGTTTACGTACGACGTATTAACATTAACAGTCTCTCGCAGTTCCGAGGAGCGCATAAAGCCTGTCTCAGCTCGAGTTTACGATCGAGTTGCCGGTCGATTAACGTTTACGTCACATCGATGGCTTCGGCAACGTGGAATTCATTGAGTTACTCTCACTAGAATTTTATGTTTTCCCCTTTGATGTATATGTCCCGTCTCGGAGGAGGAGAACATTCGCGAGGCCGTGTATCGGGGATGCATTCCGTCGAATCGTTCTGCGCCCCCGTTACAAATTATGTGAAACATCGTCAGATACTCTATGTTCCCGTGAAACTCAAAATCCGCCCAGCCAAGTGTCACAAAGGCCAACAATAAAACCGCACCTTCAAGGTCTGGTCTACTTACGAAACTGACAGTGTTGCGCCTCTCTGGCTAAGTACGTACTTTCTAGGACACACGTCTCACGCATTATTATCAAGATAAACGGTACTATGCGGCTTAAGAAGAGTTAAGTACTATGTAACAAGTAGTATATGAGTAGGATATACGGGAGCTGAGGCATTAGGTATAGACAGGTATACGCACGATATATATTTAGTATGTATCCTATATAGAGAGGTATAATATTACGTGTAACGTAATATAAATGTAACTATGTAACGTAGCTCGTTAAGTAATAGGTACAATATAATAGGTCTCTTTGAAGCCGCTGGTAATGCGTATTCTTCGCGGAAGATGCCGAGTATCACGCTTTATCTCGCTTCTTACGCGAATAATTTTACAGAAGCGAATGTGAGTAGGAATGTTACGGCGGAGGCCAAATTTTGCCTTCCCTGTGAGCAATTCTTCATCGACGATCGGAAGCGAGTGCACGATCTTCCGCGAAGACGAGCGCCTAAAGTATAATCTAAGCTAACAATATCATAGTGACTTCCCAAAAGCTATAGTCCACTAGTAGTCTCAACGGTAGGAACGTGTACATAGTATATATTAATTCGCCCAAAACTGATTCGCTCTAACTAATCGAACCTAGAGCGCCTAGAGTCTCAATAATGTCTAAGGTCTGGTAACAACACAAACGTTTACCTAATTACCTAGATATGTAGAGATAGATAGATATATAGGCTCCGATATGTATATCTGTTTGATCTATTACAAAAAACTATAAGGTGTAATGCGATTCTCACAAAATATATCGATATTAATATCAAATGCTATGGCGTTACCAAATAGGTAAGATACAAAACAATATAACGTATATATCGTCTGGCGTAATCTATAATGGATCATTAGGTACGTATCAATACAGAGTGTCCGAAAACCACTGGTACGTATTATGGTATCTATATCTTTTAGCAACAACTTGATCGTGAGAATTACTGTTTGTTGTAGCGTAAATTCCAATGTAAAATAATAATTAAGCCCCGAATAATAATCTGTTCATACTTACTTGAAATTCAAGCCTTGTCATCAATTCATATCCTAGAATCTCGTCTCAAAATTATTCAATCTTTTTCTTTCTGATTTGATTTTTACGTCAATGAGACATATACCGCTGGTTTTGGGACACCCCATACAAGTATAGAATATAAATATATTATATGTATGTATATACGTATATGTATATAGATTCACGTATGCATTTATATACATATAGATAGCGCCGAGCTCGTGTCTTTCCTTTTGAGTATTCTTTATAACGTTTAGAACACTGAGTTCTTTCTTGCTTCGACATTATGAAATTTCATGAAGTCACTTGCGAAAAATATTCCGGAAGACGCGACAAATGAGAAGTGCACGTGTCGCCAACCATTTCCTGCGGGCTCCCGTCGCGCTAACCACCCTCTCGCCGCATCGCCGACAATTTGCGTCGGTATGCGCCGCTAATTGATTTCCTTCAATTATCACTCGCGTGCTCGCGAGCGGTACGCGTGGCAAACCGCTACCTGGGGAGAGGGAGGAAGAGGGACGTTTCTCTCTTCCATATTATTTCAGTTTTCTGATAAAATATTCGTAATCAACGGTCTCGACGAAGAGTGCGTTCGCTGTTTGAACGAACGGTTGTTTCACCCGAAAAAATATCCTGCCGTTTTTGAAGACGTTCGAAAATACGCCACGAAACGCGACCATTTTCCCATATCCTCGCGACTCTTAATTATATCACCCGGTCTTGTCGCATTACCTCGCAGACGACAATTTCTACGTTAGAGCTTTGTTCGCAACGCTAAAATTTCAACTAGGTTCTACCAACGAATTGACAGCCGCCGAACGACGAACATACGATCTCCATCGAGGACTTGTCGTTTTGTTTCCCCATCGGGGTGACCTGAAAATTGCCGCTCACCTTGTCTTTCGATTTCCTGTTCTCTCATTCCTCCTTCGCTGAAGGCTCGATGTCGGCGTTAATTTCTACGGCGTTTTAATTGAAGTGCTTTTAACGGCAAGTGTGATGGACACCGAAAACTTCATTATTCGACGTCGGTAGATGATTGAGATTTATCTAGACACGTCTTGTATAGAGTTACTGTGTTCGTTCACCCTGCCTATCTTCATTAATATGTAAAAGAAGATGTTTTATATGATTATATTTATTTTCAAAGTATACTTTAATAATTTTACTATACTAACAATGCACAACATGAATTATTATTAACGTTTTAATCCTAAATATGTTCCCGATTTTTTCTTTATTTAAAAATATTATAGAAATGATCGTGTAACTCATAGAGACATATATTTTATTTAAGAAAACATCAAGATAAACTATTACTATTTCCTTTGACAAATCACAAGATCCGTATAAATCTTTAAATTTAGCAACGTTTCATTGAGAAGCAAATGCTTTTTTAAGATCTTTACTTTATATTTCATTGTAAACTTATAAATCGAAAGACAATCCTACAAGGAGATAAGTTCGACGCGACGGCGACTTACTGTTGAGCAACTTTGGATCGTTTCGGTCCGTTTTCTCTCTACATTTGAACACTTTGTTTATTGTCCTATCTGCGTTACTAATTATCTACGAAATAACTACCAGTCTTTTGTGATACGTTAATTGTCTCGTTTTGCTACATGTCTACTTTCTTCATTACGAGAAAATGAGGCCCCATAGGTAACTACTACGTCGATTAAATCTGCAATTCGCTACGCGTTCTCTTCTGCTTCTACGATCACAGTTTCGTCGAACATTGCCAACCGCGAACAGCTCCGCGGAAATATCGCGTTCTCGATATGTATTTCGAACCGGTAAATAAGAACGGTCTTCCTAAATCTACAATATTGCACTTTTTGAAATTGATATCTATCACGCCCGGTCGTTTGATCACTGATCGACATATATTAATTAATACTTTCGATTTCTTTCGTTGACTACTCACTTCAAAAACGAAGGCTAGAACAGTCTCAATCGAGGAATGTGCAGAGTGCCGTTTAATCTAATGTAATATTTCATTAGAAAATAACTCATTTATTACGAGAGACTAATTTTTTCCTCGGCAAGATTCCTCCTAGAATCCTACAATCGCTAATAAATAAAAATCATAAAGAATATGTTGACTTTTTTGGCCAATTAAGTTTTAAATAGATACGATAAAATACGTATTTCTTTCATACAAGTGTACTCAATCTATTGAGTTTCAAACTTTATAATTTATGCAATCTAAATCGATCTATCCGAAACAACAAGTTTTGGCACGTATCAAAATGTTATGTTTAAAATAAATTCAGGAAGAGTATCGCGTTTGCGATTTAAAACCGTGTTATTATGTCATCCTTCGTTACATGCGAATTGTAAAACTCACAATGACATACTATAACGAGACCCGTAAAAATCTTATTGTTGAGATAAGCAACGTAGAAAGGAAGGACGACTGAAATCGATTGAAATAAAATGAAACAACAATCGGACGTAAGTATGACACCCCTGGACGAGCTGCAATTATTGCGGCCGCGAAAGGGGTGTGAGTATCGTTGGTCATAGGCCGATCGTGGGTATTGGATGGTAAACGGCGCCCATGTCGAGGCCTTGAACACCGAGCAGATCGCTCATGGAGTAGGTGAGCGCGGCGGCGCGGGACGCGGCCGCGACCGGATGTGGCCGGTAAGACGCCGCGGCCGCGGCCGCGGCCGCTGCCGCGATCGCGCGCTTCACGTCGTAAACCGCCGCCGCGGTGGTGGCGGCCGCGGCGGCTGTCGGCGCGGCTGCACCGGCCGCGTACTGGTAGGTAGCGGCCGCACTCGGAGCGGCGGTAGCGACTATCGGAGCCAGCAAGTGATGGTGAGGAGGCCCGGCGGTGGCTGCCGCGGCTGCATGTGCAGCGGCAGCGGCCGCCGTCGGCAAGGGATACGGCGCGTAGCGATAGGTGGTGGGGGTGGGTGTCGCGACCATCACCAACTCACCGTATGCGCCTCTGCTGGCCGCTCGCGTCTTCGCCAGATTCGCTGGGAGCATCACTTCCTTTGGCTGTGCCTTCTTGCATTCGACCTTGAAATTTTAGATAGAGCAGGTAAAGAGAGAGGGACGGATAAGAGAAACGACCGGTTTGAACGAGAGTTGGGAGGAAGCTGATGATTGGGATAGGTGTCGGACATTTCATAATCATCTATTAGAAATTGTCCAAGTGTTGATTGTGCATCGTTATGGTAGATAACGTATGAATCATCCTTGACAAGAAATTAAAAGAGAAATTAGAAATACTATTATTATTATTTATTGCTGACTCTTCTTGTTAATCATCAGGTAGCTATCATCCGTCGCTAAAAGTATTAAGATTGCTTTTTGCTAAAAATTTCGTGAAGGAATAACTGTAGAGGGTGAGAGTTGAAGAGAATATTGACTTAATCAGCGCGCACGCGGCGAGCTTATTTCGGGATTATTGATACAAGGTGGCATCAAAAAGATACTTGACCCTCGTGAGAGAGCTTTTCGTTGTAGCGGAAAGCAAACAAAAACTTTTCTTACGGGAGGAACTGTGGCTAGTTCTTCCCTTTTTCTTCTACGATTTCTGCTGCATATACATTCTACATGCGTATCAAATATAAATAACAGAGATAGACCTTCTCGATTATACGGAAAATTAATTCTGCTTAACACTGCAGGCAGGGAGCAGAAGGCAAATACCTTTTGATGCGACCTCTGCGGTTATATAAAGTAAAGGGAGAGCATCCCTTTTGAAGGCAAGTGGTTCGTTCTACGAGTAGACTTTCCAGGCTGGCTACTCACCATTTTGTTGTTGATTTCGTGGAAATGGATCTCGCAGACTTTGTCGACGACATCCTCGCTTTGAAACGTGACAAATCCAAAGCCTGAAAGAAAATACATAGACTCTCGTTAAATTTTTATATTTAATATTATAAATTAAAATATCAAAATAGCAATGGTCATCATATAGATAGATGATATTATTTTTCTTCCGAATTTAATTTTGTAATTTATTACGTTTTCAAATCTTGCAACTTTAACGAAACAAAATCGCAACAATCTTTGACTGTATTCGTCATTTGTGTCATTTAAGCAATATATCGTATGCATATCGCATTAAGTGATGAAATGATAAAGTGAGGAAAGTTAAGTTATTTATCATAAGTATAATGGTATTTGGCGTTCGATCGGATTAATCTACATTAACAAATGCATCTACATAATTTTGAGTTAGAGTAATCGGTAGTGGCAGGGACGCGAAAGCTCTCCGATTTTGCTGCATATTCGCGGGGATAAGAAACCATCCCGGATTTCCATTAATTTAGCTGACGGAGTAAACGAGTCTCGCTTCTTCCCTTGTACCGCACGAAAACGCGGTCTGTAAGCGAAATCTCCGCGAAATTTATTTCAGCCGAAGACGAACAGCGGGGTAGGAGAGACAGCGAACCGGAGAAGAGAGCCGTAACTTAATCAAGCATCAAGGGTTATTAAAAACTTTGCATTGCTCTCCGGGCGATTTTAATCTCGCCCTTTCCACGCGCCGGCGCTTCTCTTCTAGCTAGTAATTCAGCCTCGAGATATCCGGCAAGTGCGAGTTATACGAATCCAGCGCGCGATGTTGCTTAAGATAACCAGAATTTAGTGCTTCCGTACCGAAGCAGTTGCCGAAGCTGCATTAGGTGACTCGTAATTAAATGTATCCGGTGGTCATCCGGGAGGAATGTAAGCTAGCAATCCGCGATTCTAGCCCAGTTCTGTGAGAAAGTTAGTGTAAAGTGCGGTACATCGAAGACTGCAGAGATTATTAATTTCTACGTAACTTATTTCTCCTAATATTATTGAAATCGATATTCCGACAAATAAAAAATTTAAATGTTTAATGAAACTTTCAGACTTAAACGTTCAGGAAATAATGAGTCTACTCTCTAAATCTGAATCAGTGCAAAGTATGCCAGAACTAAGTTCACTGAGCACAGTGAATAGTCACTGATCTGGCATACTTTGCACTGATTCAGATTTAGAGAGTAAGAAACAAGAAGTAATAAGTTTAGAAAACGAGAGCAGGGGAAGAAGGGGAGAACAAACATTCTATACGTTTTTTATAACAAAATGACTAAGATATATCCGGAAGATTAAAATGTTCAAATTTATTTAAGTTAAGAATTAAATTTGGATGTGCGATCGATCGAGTAATAGTCGAGGAAATAATGAAGTTTACGATAGATATCCTGTGCTTAATTGCCAAATAAAACGATCAGACCGGAGCCGTTACTTCGGGAAGAAAACTTGCCAACGTTGAGACAATATGTGCGTGACACATTCAATTATTCAACGCTGACACCATTAATCGTTCGGCTTGTTCTCTGCCGGATTCTTTCTCTCTTACATCTTCTACGCTATCCGTCTACGGCATACCCACTCCCATCTCGACCGTTTCGTTCCGTCTCGCATCCTCTCATCCACCTAAGCTCCTCCTCTTGCTACGGGTATAGCACGAGTGATTAAGTTATAAACTTGGCAAGACGTCCGTTTGAGCGCGGAAGGGGCTTACTTCATTTATGTAATTTATAGTACTCTGCCAGTCTAGCTAACTCCACGGAGCCCAAGCACTCCCCTAACACAAAGGCCATGTCCTGACACCGGTAACATTTAACTACCCTACCTCGACCCCCTACTCCAATTACTTTGACGATTCTCTCTCCGCGAGTGTGGTGCGGCGAGGACTATCGTTGACATTCCTCGATAGTGCTCGTCGAACGCGGTTGTACAGAGTATTAAATAACCTCTCTTTAGGAGAAAGTAAAGGGGAAAGTAATAATTTATTCTGTAGAAAATAATATTTTCGGTATTCTATTTCAGTGAACATGTTTTCAAAATGTCCCTAATTAGTTGACGTCTCGTACTTTTTCGAAAGTGGAACGCGTGTCACCTTCAAGGTTCACTTTCTTTATGGCATCGATAACGACGAGGGATGACCGGAGCATAAGATGAACGCGCTAGCACGGTCAGCGATTCGCGGAAGATCCAATAAATTGTGAGTGGTGAGACGTTCCGAACTCGAATTTTCATAAGGAAATTTATCTGTCGTGGCTGGACGACCACAGCCACCCCGCAAAACTCCATTTTCGCGCCGTAGCCAACGTATAAAGGGACGTAGCCGCTCTCGTCGATCGGTCGGCCTCGCGGAGTTGAATGAGACGAGGAAAAAAATGCGTGCTCAGCTGACCGACCGTTGGCTGCCAGATGTGCTCATTTCAATAAAAAAAGCATCTCGAGATATCCTTCGTCCCGTTCTCGTGGTCCACTCTTTGGGCCTCCGAGAGCTCCTTAAATGATCTATAAGTCCTCCAACGACGTGGAATTACCATCGCAGCCTCTTCGTCACGAGATTACGGCGTATCCTTCTTACGTTCGACGGATGCAAATGGGGATATCTTGTGGTTTCATAAAAGCTATAAAGTTATGGCGAAAAAAGTTATTTATGATCCCGTGAATGGTCACTTACATGTGTTATGCCGGACCGATAAAGTAAAAGCTCATGAGTCTTTCATTATTATAGATATTGCTATAGAGTAGTATCAAATTATTGCTTGATTTACGACAATTAATAATATTTGCAGCATTTATATTGATAGTAGATTCGGATAAAATATATATTATTATTTGAACTTTGTAAGAAAACAATACATATTATTATATAATATATATTTCTATTGCTATAGAAATGCAACACATCATCGACAGAATTAACTATATATTTATCACAATTAAAAAAGACTAATATTATATATTTAACGAATTGAAATTACACTAACATTTGATTGCTTGCATCATAGCACAAAGATACTTATTTATCATATTACACAATAGATATGTACAATCAAAGCGGGTAAAACCGAGGCATCAATACGAGGCATCATACGAAACAAGCACGGAAAAAACAATAAGGTTGCCACAACCACAATAATAGTAACATTTGGTACAGCCACGTCCTGTGGTTGTCACATTCACATTGTTTTGTGTAGTGCATCTATATATGTTTGTCTCAACATTCACTATGTTTGTCTCAACATTCACTACGTTTGCTGTATCAAATGCATATAGTTGCCTTCACATCAATGTGAATGTGACAACCACAGAACGTGGCTGTACCAAATGTTACTATTATTGTGGTTGTGGCAACCTTATCGTTTTTTCCGTGAGATTTTTATTCTTGTTGGTGCAACTCAACTCCGTCGTGCGTAAAGAAATTGAGCGGACGACGATAGAGAGTACAACAGTTCTCTGTTCTCACCACCGTCTTCCTTCTACTTGAGAGCATTTCTCTTTACCCCTTCGCCACCACTCGTCGACCCCTTGTTTCTTCCTATACCGCTTGTTCTCCCTCCAATTCTCGAGTATAATGCGATCCCGCCATTGTACCGAGCGAGCGCGTGTTAACGTTTAAAAGCCGCGCGGCGGCCGGCGAACGCGTTTCAGAATTTTATCGTGCATTGAGAATAAAGGTAAAAGGTTTCTTTCAAAAGGCACGCCGGCGGAACGATTTAAAACTTGTAAATGGATACGAGGAGTTAGACCTCCGCGCTCTTTCCATCTTCTCTTAGCCGTACCCTTTCCACCTTCACCCCGTCTGCACATAAAACTTCCGCGAACTTTTGTTTGTTTCCCGCGATGTATTTACGACGCGGAATCTCGGTGATCGATACCGAAAGAGCTAGCAGGCAACGTAGCGACTATTTTATTTTTAATGTCGTTGAACTTTGATGGTTCATTTTACGAGAAGTGCCGACGATAAAGATAATGGTTATTTCACTTGCACCGGTCACTTCATGTTGAGATTTAACATACTGCTGTAGTGTTAGTTTTGCAATTAATTCTTTTGATCAGCGACTTCATTTTTCCCGGTAATAAGCTGAATAATTAATAATAGTGCTGCTATCTTTCGTTTTTAATCATCGAACTGACATAAATATACTCATAGAAGACTCATTTACTTCGACCAAACTGGCAATATTTATTTAGTTGATTAGCACAACGTTTCAACCGAGATTCCAGTCCTTATCAAGTGCATAACGTTTCATTTATCTCACAAAAACATTTCGTAAAATTTGGACAATTGTACCAGCAATAGATCAAATTGTATGAGATAAATATATTTGATAAGTCGAGCATTGTTGATAAAAATAATATAGTAAGTAATGATTAATTTAATGTTACAAATATTAGATTTTTTTGTTACACGTTAGAATCTGTATAATTATAGATACATACAATTATTGTCGATTATAATAGTATTCTTTGCGCGCGCAGATACATTCGATAATTAATAATATTATGGCTACTTTATTTTTAATGTCGTCGATCTTTGATGACTTATTTTACGAGCGACATCGACGGTATCGATAACAGCTCTTTTAACATGGTTCTAACATTGTAAAAGAGGTCATTTCCATGTTGAGATTCAGCAATAAAACTTCGTTATTAATTTTCTTTCCTTTAACATAACGTCCGCCGATGTAATTGCATGTTGTCAAGTAAACTCTTGTAGAGAAATTGCGCTCAATTTATTCATCAATAATTGATTAAAAATAGCATGATATTGATGGACTGACAGTTATAATTTTTAACGTCATATAATATTGACAGTAATTACGTTTAATGTTACGCAATTACATATCAAATCCCTCATTTACTTATGTTCTATTCTGAACCACTAATTAGCCATACTAGCTTCCAATTCCACACATTGAAGGCTATTGTTATTGAACATGTATCATTATACCCGATTATCGATTAGGCATTTCAATACGTACTATACAATCACAAGTTAGGGTGTCAATAAATCAAGATGGCGGAATACAGGTGCTGGAATTAATTTCGAGCTTCTCGTCTTGCCATGACCTTAATCACTCCTCTCTTTGAGGTGATAATAGCTTAAGTTCCAAAGTAATAAAGACGATTATAGGTGTTCCTTCGTATCATTTAATAATTCTGTCATGAAAGTTCCTCGAGTATAGGATTTACGCGCGTAATCAATCGTTCAAGCACTTTCGTAACATCAGCAATATTGTATACCGTGTGCTTTATCTCCTTGATATCGATACCGATGTTAAGTTCGCAGCAACAAAGACGCCCGACGATCAACTAGCGCCTTACTGTGTAATTAGGCGTGTATTACGTGGCGATCCGGCTGTCGATTGAAATGGCAATAAATCAAGCAAACCACCCGGGAACCAATTTGCGCCCCAGCGTACCGTGAACCTAATCGCCTTCCATCGAGACGACCATAATCTAAGTTTCCGAAACAGCGATCGACACGGCCAGATAAACGCCCTGGTTCTCGAAGCGCGATTTCTCGTGCGATTCGTCGCCCAAGTCGCGATTGCACGTCGCGATTGCCGTGGATCGCCTTATCGGTCGATTGGCTTTTCCTTTAACGCGGGATATCAGTACCCTTCCGGTTTCTTAGTACGATAATCGATCGTGGACTTGTTTTCTTCGCCATTCTCGGGATGTGTGTGTGCAGAATCACGTTAGACAAATTATATACATTTTATATATTATATATTTTATATATTTTATATTTTATATATTATATATAATAATGTTTCGTTTAAAGAACAACAATGCGCTGCGACGATTGCAAATATTATTACAATTATTATCAGACAATTCTAGAAAAGAGGACCATGTAATAAATATGGAATAAAAAATAACTATTATATAAGATGCACAGGAGGTATAAATGGAAGTAAAATATTTTCAGCCAATTTCGTGCGCACCGCAAACAGTGTGTGAATAACTCGTTTATTGTGACCCGTTTGCAACAGTATAATAATCCCGTTATAATGCTCTTAATTCCTAATTCAGTTAATTCAGTTCAATACAGAGTTGATAAAACGATTAAATGGGGGTAATGAACGACGACCGATGCCTTTGACCGTCGTTGTGTACAACAGACTTTTAAGTCGTTCCCTAAAGGAGAGGGGAGGTCAGTAGTAACGATTATTGCTGGTCGGCCCAGACCTGTTCCGGACAGGAAGTTAGTGGCCAATAAAGGTCCGCGGCACGTTACTGCTGGTCGTACACTCGAGTTACTGAGCTTTCGTTACGGTTTCCACGGATGTACCCGCCTATAACCGATTAATATGTTATTGCGTACAGACTGTACGCGGTCTATAGACTCTCTCATCGATCGCGATATCGGTAACCGTTCCTAAAGTTTCTATGACAAGCTCTAAATATCTGCCATCCATTCGTTTCTCACGCGGTGTTTTAATTCGTAATGACTGTTGGATGAGGGACATAAGGCTGACATAACTCCGAACGGCTGATCGCTATTCTATAAAAGTCGCGCATCGCAAATGCTGTGGCTGACTTGCTGAGATGCAAATTGCTAGAGGCAAAATCGTCTTTTATTTTCCTTCAAAGCGCAAGATCGGAAACAGATTAAGAAAATAAATGCAAACAGATTTTGAAGAAATCTCGACAATTATTATCTCATAATCATGAAGCTAAAAGCTTTTAACGTCTTGAAATGTTTTTCGTGCGAATATATTAATAAATAAAAATCTCTTGTCACACAGTAAGTAATGTATGATCAAAAAATTTAAAATTGATCAAATAACTCATTTTGTGTATGTTGTATTAATTATTATGTAGGAGATGGAAAAATTTACGGAGCCGACTGCGTCTCGAACTCGGGATCCCTCGCTTTCCACGCCTAGCACC